>JAIXMG010000028.1:0-245000 GCA_025201345.1 Thamnidium elegans
CTGTTTTATTAAGGATAATTCTCGATACACGTTCGTTACCTTTATAAAGTGCCAAAAAAAAAAGTAGCTTTATATTTACAATATTACATTCCGGTGGACCACATTTGAGCGTTTGTAAGAAATGCCCTTATCCACGGCTGTTGCTTTAGTTTTAAGAAGAACAGTATCCATTTGTGCGGACTTAAAAGAAGTACAAAAGATATTTTTTTAAAGAAAAGATGTACAAAAGAAAGAAAAGTGATGATAGGATAAATAATTACTGTCGTGTAGTCTTCCCTCTAGAAAGGGATTACTACTGGTGCGGGCGTTTCGTATATGTAAACACGGATGGCTTACTTGCCCGAAAATGCCTTCTGCTCATATTAAAGATAAGTAATTATATGTATGCATTGAGAATAATATTACAGTTTCCGGATCAAAGCGTATATATCACATTATATTCAAATGCAAAACTTGTATTATGGTGTAGATTCGCTGCGATCCATGCCTCAAAAGACATTGTAATGTCTATAAGCGGTCCATATAACGGTTCCGCATTCCTTATTGTTGCCTGGTAAGTCAAGTAACTTTTTTCTCACATTTTTTGTCATTTAACGTGATCTTAGGTGATGATATAAACGTATTTCATGATCAATTGCAGTGAGATAATCTGCTTTAAGTGGCTTTGAAAACTTTTTTTTTTTTTTTTTTTTACATGATAGAAACAAGTAGGGGAGGGGGTTTTTTGTATATGTATGATTCAAATTTTTTATTGATTTTTTTTTACGTAAGATAAATGTTCATATTTTACAAAAATACTCGAGCATCTTATTCCTATAAAACAGAGAAAAAGAATTATGTTAGTAAAATAAAAACTTAAGCACATATTATATCAATTCTTTTTTACCTTTTGGAAAACGTAAGTCAAGTGACATTTACCACAGTATTGACGGTCCTTGTGCTTGGCCATGAAGACACCGGCACCACAAGTGGCGTTAGGGCACTCACGACGGAGACGGGTGATCTTACCAGACTCGTCGACCTTGTAGAACTTCAAGATAGCCATCTTAACCTTAGTACGCTTGTGCTTGATCTTCTTGGGGGTAGTGTAAGTCTTCTTCTTTCTCTTCTTACCACCACCGAGGAGCTCAGCGTTAAGGTGAAGAGTAGAGTTATCTTGAACACCATAGAGAGCGAGAGCCTCAGAGTTTTGGAGAGACTTACCAGCGAAGGAAAGACATTGGAAATCAGCATCAATACCTACGTTCAAAGTCTCTTTAACTTTCTGCAAATCCAAAAAATAAAAGAAAAAAAATTATATATATAACTTTTTCGACATCATTTCTCTCATGTGGTTCGTTTATTTTCGCGTTAACTGAAAGGTTCGTCTTTAAAAAAGGAATGCTGCTATGAAATAAAAACCAGCACACAAGTACACACACACACACATACACACATAAGAGAGATGATGTGCTGTTTTTATATATATACTAATTTTTTTTCTGTTTTTTTTTAAAAAAAAAGTGTGGTTTTACCTTCACGGGCGGCAATCATAGCCTTAACGTTCTCAATAGAGGTGGAGGGGGCAACCTCGAGAGCGAGGGTGTTACCGGCAAGGGACTTAACGAAAAGTTGCATGTCGAATGGGAAAGAGGAGGAACAAACTAATTGCAGGTGGCTTCTGTCTACTTAATAATTTTCCCAACAAAAAGTTTTGCTCTTCGGTATCTTGATTGGCTGTAATATAGGGTGGCTTATACCCCCCTTCAAATAAATTTTCTTTTTTTTTGTAGCGACTCTGTGATATCATAAAAAAAAAGAACAATTCCTATTATTATTGAATATAGGGGATCTGGGTTGGGGAACCGGTAGGAAAGGTTGAAGTTTAGCAGTAGATTTTTAATTTTATTAGACTTTTAATGTTGTATATTAAAGAAAATAAAATTTGTTGAGATGTCAATCATAAGAACTTTTACACACACATACAATCACGGTGCCCCGAACATCTTTTCAATTTCCAAATAGGAATACATTAAATGCATTTTCCATAAGTAGCATAAAAGCGTCACGGTTACATTGTTCATTAGTAAAATTAGACCAGTTTACATTATTTTGCGTTTTTTATCACATACCAATATTATTATTTTTGGTATCATGTTTTATCTAATAAATACTACCTTTCATCACATTTCGATACGATGTAAAGCAAGGGCAATACTATTTAAACCGTTAGTT
The DNA here is from genome assembly GCA_025201345.1 of Thamnidium elegans. Lineage (NCBI taxonomy): Eukaryota > Fungi > Mucoromycota > Mucoromycetes > Mucorales > Mucoraceae > Thamnidium > Thamnidium elegans. The sequence goes on from JAIXMG010000028.1 coordinate 2,215, forward strand.
AAATACTCTAGTGGACCCTCACCAGAAAAATTAAAAGCTATTCCTTTTGCTCAGCATGTTAAAGCAGCAGAAAAAGTAAAGTAATTTAAACTACAAAAAAAAAAGGGTATTTTTTTTTGACGTGTAATCCAAATAGACTTTTGAAGATTACCACGGTAAAGGATTTTTTTCCGCACGGTTATCTAAAATGTCTCAACCAGAACAAGTCTTTCTACCATTTTGGGTTGTTTCTGCTACGGTACACTCAACAATTGAACAAGCACAAGTGGTAAAATTTATTTCTCGAGTCTTTTTTTTTTTTAAAAAAAAAAGTAATTATTTTTTAATAATATAGGGAAGACGTGTGATGAGATCAAGATATAATCCTGCTACAAAGCGTACAGAATCTCAGTGGGAAACAGATTGGGCTTGGGTACCAGAAAAGCATAGCTTTACTAGAGATTATATTCCTTTAGCTCATCCAGGGTTACAAATTTACGGTTCGCATAGGTACAGACGCGGTCTTGTAAATCATATTACAACTGGACCGGCACTTGAGAATGCAGTACCATTTTCACCTTCCTTATTAGACACGCCTTCCAGTGACGATCCGCCACGTAAAGTGGACCCATTTTTTATTTACCCTACGACAGCTTTACGATTTGCTAGATCTTATATTCAAACCTCAGAAGAAAAATTAGCTGATGAATTTTTAAGAAAGGCGTATGGTATGGATGAAACCAGATTGTTAAAAATAAATATTCAATTGGAGAATGTACGAGTATCACCTGTGTATTACCCTACCTACATATTCTCAGTAAATTATCTGGGAAGAAGGTTAAGAACCTTCGTCAATGGTTATGATTTAACTATAGGTGGAACAAAAGTGTATAATTGGGAAAGAGTAGCTGCTGTATCTGCTGTTGGTATGGCTGCCACGATGACTTTAACTGGTGGTATTGGGTGGGGAGGTGCCAGTGGTTCCTTTTGGGTAAAGTTAAAAAAAAAAATCAATTTTTTATTTTTTTACTTATTTTTATGTGTAGTTAGGTATTGTTTTACCTACTGTGGCAACTTCGTTTTTCGCAATGTATTATCCAATATTATCACTCTATGTTCGCGATTTGATTAGAAAACAAGAGATTAAAGCGATGGAACAAGATTCTGAAGCATGGGACGGTGATTGGGTAAAAGGATATGCTGCATTTGAGGATCAAGAGAGACAGCGTACTTGGCGTGAAGAAAAGGCCAATTATTCATCGTGGCGCAATAAATCTTCAAACCAAGGTTATAGCGCAGGAAGTGGCGGTGACCCTAAAGGGTATTATAAGGCACTTGGACTATCAACTTCTGCAAGCCAATCCGATATTCAAAGTGCATTCAGAGGGTAGGTTATTAGACATCTCTAAATTTAATTTACATATTTATTGAGCTGTTTTCTTTCATAGTCTTGCTATGAAGCATCATCCTGACAGGTTCTCAGATCCTGAACAGAAGAAAGTGGCCAAGGTCAAATTTCAATCGATATCTTCAGCATATAGTGTTTTACGCGATGGTAAGACTGAATATATATAAGTGTTATCTTTGACGTTAACTATTTTATAAATATAGCGAAAAAACGTAGGCTCTATGATCAAACCGGACGAGATTAGAGAAGTAATTGCAACGGATAACAATACAGACTTTGTTTAATTGAAACCCAATTGTTACACAAAACCCACACAATAAAAAAAAAATATAAATTAAGATGCGTGGTAATATTTCACCACCCTTTATTTTATTTCTTTCTCTGTATATATAATATGGCGGTTCAAAAGAGGAAACCAAATAAGCAGCAGGATAAAGCAACTGCTAGTAAAGCAGTACGCACTAAACCTACTGAACTTAACCCTAAAACAACTCATTATGAATTCGGTGGACCTATTGGAGCTGTAGCTATGGTTATATTCTTACCCATTCTCGTTCTTTTTTTCGCTACTTGTTGCGATGAGACAGGTTACCCATCTCAAGCATTCAAAGACGATTGGAAGTCTGCTCTCCTTTCAAAGCTAAACAAGGACTTTTTAATTTCACTCTTTGATCCCATGGCCTTTGCGATCTATGTTGCGTTCGTTGGTATATTAGCTCTTCTCTATTTAGTTTTACCTGGTGATAATATTCCCGGTACTGTTATTAGAGACGGTTCAAGATTCAAGTATAGAATGAATGGTAGGATATAGTCATTAAAAAAAACATCGAGAAAAAGAATTAACCTTTCTTTTTCGTAAAAAAAAAAAAGGGTTCGCATCATTCCATACACTTCTCTTTGGTGCACTTTACTTTTTAAAGGATACTGGTCTTAAGCCTTTGGAATACGTTTATGATCATTATATCGGTTTAGCTTTTGCTTCCATCATTTTTAGTTATTTAGTCTCAATTGCTGTTTATGCTGCTAGTTTCAAGCCTGGAAAGTTATTAGCTTTAGGTGGAAACACTGGTAACCCTATCTACGATGTAAGCGGAGTAGTTTAACACGTCTTATATTTTGTACTGATCGCATTTGTATTATAGTTTATGATTGGTAGAGAATTAAACCCTCGCATTGATAGCTTTGATATCAAGTTCTTTACTGAACTTCGTCCCGGGTTGATTGGATGGCTTATTCTTAATTATTGTTTAGCTGCTAAACAATACATTGATCTTGGTTATATTACCAACACCATGGTACTCGTTCAATTCTTCCAAAGTTGGTATGTCATTGATTCTCTTTGGAACGAAGAAGCTGTTTTAACCACAATGGATATTACCACAGGTAAAGTGTTTAAAAATGCAAAGCAATGGTTGGATATTAATAGTTAATATTAGATGGCTTTGGTTTCATGCTTGCATTTGGTTTATATACATGGGTTCCATTTACCTATACTCTTCAAGCTCGCTATTTGGTTGATTTCCCTCGTAGTATTAGCTGGATTGAGTTTGGTGCCATTATTGCGTTCAACTTCCTTGGTTATTTTATCTTTAGAGGCGCTAACTCTCAAAAGAATGAATTCCGTACTTATCCTAATAGCCCTGAAAGCAAAAGTATGTTTTTGTGTAGTTTGAAATGTGATTTTTATGTCAATTGACATTTTTTATTCTTTTTTTAGAACTCAAATATCTTCAAACCAAGGTTGGTAGTAGATTAATTACATCTGGATGGTGGGGTATGTCTCGTCATATCAATTACCTTGGTGACTGGATGATGTCTTTATCTTGGAGTTTACCTTGTGGATTTGCCTCTCCTATTCCTTACTTTTACCCTGTTTACTTTGGTATCCTTTTACTTCACCGCGAAAGAAGAGATGATCACAAGTGTAGAACAAAGTACGGTGAAGATTGGGAAAAGTACTGCAAAATTGTAAAATACAGAATTATTCCTGGTAAGTCCTATTATTTATTTATTTTATTTGCAAACTATCATTATACTAAACACATTTTTTTTAGGTGTCTACTAAAAAAATATACTATGTAAAAACTTTTTAAAAGTGACGGTTTCACGTCATATATATTTCTGAAAATAAAATTATTTAATTCCTCTTTTTTTTTGCTGCGTCGTTAGTTTTCTTTTTTTTTTTCTCTCTATTGGAATTGTTTTAGTATGGGCAGACCTACAAAACCTAGAGTTAAAGGCAATATGCAGCCTGCTAGTAGCAGGTAAAAAAAACAGATAATACACACTATTGTACTGTATTAAACTATTATATCAGTCGTGCAGCAGACTTGGCAGGAACAACGAACTCACTTAGTTTCGATAACCTCGGTGGGTTCGCTCAATTTGTTGGAGCTTCACCTGCTACAGCGGGTATTACCAATTCACGACCTTCTACGCCTTCTTCATTAGATGGGTCTGAAGGTGCAGTTGGCTCTTCAGATATGGATCCCGAGTTAGTTGTCATCCTTAAAAAGGTTTCTAAACGCGATGCTGTAACCAAATTAAAAGCTTTAGAAGAATTGGAAAATTATTTGAAGTCAAATACACATGCTGTTAGTATTATCTTACATAACTGGGTATGTGTTTTTCGTTGTTATTGTGAAAAAAGAGAAGCTTATCAATTTTTTTTTAGGTTTCTATGTATGGAAAATTAGTATTGGAAGTGGATCGTCGTGTTCGTTTAGTTGCAAATCAAGTACACGCACTTATTACTGTCAATGCAAAGAAGAGATTAGCACCTCTTTTAAAAGAGTTTATTGGTCCTTGGGTATTAGCCATGTATGATCAAAGTAAGGATGTATCCAAAGTTGCACAAAATTCATTCGAGGTAAAATTGTTTGATTTTTATTTTATTTTATTTTATTTTATTTTTGCTAATTTATGCATATAGGCCGTGTTTGCAGTAGATAAGAGAGCAGGTGTTATTTCATTTTGTCAAAAGGAAATTTTGGATTATGTTACAGATATGTTGTTATTTAAAACAAGCGAAACTTTGAGTGATGTACGATATGTGTCGAAGGAAGATATGCAGGCAAAATATGCACGTATCGTATCTTCCAGTTTCCTCGTCGTATCTTACCTTATTACGGGATTATCATTAGAAGAAAGATCAAAATGTCAGCATGAGTATGATACTATTTTGGACGATACAACCATGTGGAAAAAATTCGCTACCAACACCAACCCAGTTATCCGTAAAGCATTATACGTGTTTATTAAAACTCTTCTTTTGAGTTGGACTGAAATGGTAGAGCCAAGATTGGTTTTGATTTGCCCTCATTTTTATGCTAGTGTCTTTACTGAAAAGGATGGTTCTACACATTCTGATATGTGGGACTCTCTTTTATTAATGACTAAAAGTAAGTTTTTGATTCATTTGTATCGTTTTTTAGTGTATTCATCGTATATACTCTTATATAGAATTCCCATCATCTTGGATTATCATTGGTAAAAAGAAACCTGCTTTGCCCAAATTGTATCATTTCCTTAGATCTGGTTTGAATGGGTCAGTTAGTATCAGTTATCCCAGTATGCTTGCCTTATTAGCAAACTTACCTGATGAATTGAAGAAAACACCTAATTTCTATACTGACGTATTTGAAAACTTTTGGAAGGGTTTATCTACTGAATTCATTGATAGATCCAACTCTCATATCTTTTTAAATGCTTATGCTGAATGTATTGTTTATTTCGCCATTACACTTAGGTAAATGCGAAAAAAAAAGAGAGAGACTATTAGTAAAAGAAAAACTGACTGTATCTTATATAGTAAATCAAATGATGAAACTGATATCAAGACGGCTACTGATTTAATCGAAAGTACATTCTGGGATATGATTAAGGTTTACTTTTTAAACTCTCGTGATAAAAACATTAGTGATAAACTGGATCCCAATGGTTATGCTATTGTCGCTAAGCACCTGGTTGTTATGGCATCTGTTGCTAGTGTCAAGGATTGTATGGTGACATTCTGGTCTCATATGGACGAACTTTTGGTACAAACTGTCATTGACTGTGATTCTAATGTCACTCGTGCGCCCTTTGATATGGACGTGTTTTGTCAAAAGACAGGTCATCTTTTAACTGCCATCTCTCGAGAAATTGAACGAGCTAATAATACAGAAAAATATGCTACACTTCAATCTTACACCAACGATCTTGCTAAACGTCTCTTGCTAACTAGTTTACAATCTTGCCTTGTTCATAAAGAAAAGTCATTCGGGTTATTGGTTTTGGCTTGTCAATTGATTAATAATTATCGTGAGGCATGTATTGAAACTAAAGGTGCTGTACAAGCTGCTGAACAATTGTTGATTTTGTTCTCTGAAGGTCCTGAAAACGCCGAGATTTCTTTAGCTTCGTTCTATATTACGCTTGTTACTACTATCAAGAACAAGACTGAAGCAGAGACCTTGTGGAATAAATTGATGGAAAAATTGAATACTATGTCAAATACTGATGGTATGCAATTACGTGGAGCCAAGACCTTGCTCTTAATTTTGGAACAAATTCAAACCGAGAAATTGGTTCTTGACTTTGATTATCAATGCGACCATTTGGATTCTTTTGTAGAGACCTGTGCACTTGTTAAATTAAACGAGGCTGCTATTATTGTACCTCGTCCTATTTTGGAAAGCATTGTTTCTCTGAGCTTAACACATTATTTATGTAAGTACACCAAAGAATAATAATAATGATTATATGTACTAACACACTGTTTTTAGCTTTCAAGCTTTTATCTGATGCTTCTGCCACTGGTATTATATCCAGTTTAGAATCCAATTTAGTCGAGTTTAATCGCCACCAATATATCGAAAAGGCTTCTCGAACTTTACCTGAACCTACTGTACAAACCTTAAAGACCACTTTATCTACGCTCATCATTTTACAAAAATTGTTCGATGAAAAGAAGAACGCAGACCAATTGATTCAAATGACCAAAAACATCATTTGCGAAGTGTTTGACGCCATGTTTGTCACCGCAAAGACTCAACACGAAGTAGAAGAACAAGCCAAGGCAGAAGATAATGAAGAATTATCTCTTCAAATTTCTACGCGTGCTAGTGCTGTTTGGGACTTGATTGTCAAGAACACTAAACTTGTTGATAATAAGGGTTTATTGGAGCGTGTAAAGCGATCTATTGTTGATATCCGTTACTCTGCTAGTCCCTCTGACTCTGTTAATCGTGTTAATAAGCTCTTGTCTATTGATTGTTTTGATGATAGTGCTCGTGATGAAGCTATTTCAGCCATTTTAGGTACTGAAAAGGACTGGATTAATCTTTCTACTGTTTCACTTGGTCAATTCACCAATGAGTATTTATCGCTTGGTATTGTCGATGTTTATGCAGCTTTATCTGTCCAACCTCTTATTGATGATGCTGGTGAATTAACACCAATTTCATTTGATATCTATGGCTTAAGTTCGTTTGGCAGATTTGCCTTGTTTTTGGGAGAGTATTTATCTGATGCTCGTATTCGTAAACAATTCTTTAATAACATTGCGCGTGATTGGGTTATGCGACAATTGATGATGGCTAGCGTTGCTTGTGAACAAGGATTAACTGTACCTGGTGTATCTCGTATTTGGGAAAGTAAGGCTGTAGATGGTATTCGCGCCTTTGTTCAAAGCACAGATATTTCATTCACTGATTGGTTTGTCAATTCTCTTGTCTCTCATTTATCTGATGTATCTCAATGGAACCAACAACTTTTGGAAGCTGTCAAGCAAGGAGTTAAAGAAAATAATGATCGTTTATTACTATTTATTGCTCGTTTAATGACTCCTGTCGCTGGAGAAAACATAGCTCTTTCTGCCAACGTTTTACAACGTGTTCTTCAAAAGCTTTCACTTCTTGTTGAATGGACTGTAGAAGATATCAAGAAATGGTTACCTCTTATTAAAGCCGAATCTTCAGATTTGAATTTGCTGATCAAGGTTGCTATTTTAACTTCATTCAAGAGCACCTTAAGTAGCACAGATGAGTACAAGCACTATCAAAGTGATTTGGCTAGTAAGTTATCTGGTGTTTCTAAACTGGAAAAGTTTGATTACGATTTAGATGACGAGGATTTGAAAAAGAAGAATAACTATAGCCTTTTGGCTCTTTTAAATGCTTCTTCTTTAAAGTTTGGTTCATTCGATATCCCTCGTCAAAGAATTATGTATTTAATTCAAGGTATTCGTCCCATGTTGCAAAACGATGATGATGATGATTTTAGTAGCGATCAACAGAAATCTAGAGTACAAGCACAACTTGCTCAGTTATTGAAACATTTGACCGAGTCTATTCAAGATGTATCAGGAAGTCATTGGGAGTTCTTTTTACAATGCTGCTTTGAATGGGTCGCTTGTGCAGATACTAGTCAACCAGAGGAATTGCTTGTTGTATATAATGCATTAGATTTATTTAATACATTGTACGTGCTATCAGATGATAACGAGGAACTCTGTGATATTGTCAAGGATCATTTACCCATTATGAGCAAATCTCTTTTGCAATTAATGGCCAAGGAAGAAGAATACTTGCAACAAAAGAAGGATGATGCTCATTTTATTGGATATAGTAAATCAAGATTGGTTTATCAAACCATGTTGGCCGAGTTATTAGAACATATTCCTGAAAAAACTTTAATTGATTCTGACTGTTTCACCAACTTGAATGCTTTAATTCATACACCAAATGAAGTACTTCAGAAACGTGCATACCTTCTTTTACAAAAATATGTTGCTCATCGAGTTCAAGATTTATCTGTTAAACTTGAGTTTACTGAAACTAATGAAGAAAAAACCGAAGCCGATATTGAAAATGATATTTTCTCTGTACTTTTGAATCCTCCTGATTTATCCAACTGGCAATCTACTGGTCTTGAAGAACAGGCATTACATGAAATTCTCGGTTATCTTTTAACTTGGATGTTGATGTTTGATCATTTCACCGATATCACATTTAAATTGAAGCAAGAATATACTAGACAATTAAAAGAACAAGAGGCAGTATCGCACTTGATGCCAGTTCTTTGTAAAGTTTTGAGTGTTGGACAAGGACATCAAGGAAGTAAACCATTTGATTTATCTCCTTGGTCAATTGTAGAATATGACACTGAAGGATTTGATTCTACAGCCGAAATGAGTTATCTTATCTTAGCGTCTCATCTTTATTATCGTGCATTGACTCATATCCCTTCGCTTATTAGACTTTGGTGGATTGATTGTAAACAACGTCAATTGACAATTGCCGTTGAAACATATACCGAGAAATACTTTAGTCAACTATTGATTAGTAACGAAATGGATTTGGTTAATCGTGTTGATATCAAGACACAATTAGAAGAGAACGAAGAAAATGAATTTACAGTTAAAACTTTGAGAGCTGCAAGTGAAGTAACGGCTACTTATAGAGTCGATGAACAAAATATGCAAATCGCTATTAAGTTACCAAGTAACTTCCCGTTACGTCAAATTGACGTTGAGGGTGTTCAAAAGGTCGGCGTAAACGATAAGCAATGGCGTGGTTGGATGTTTGCCGTAGCTGCTGTTATTGGTTTTCAGGTACAGATCATTTATATATGATTAATTATATTAAATTAACGTTTTATCTATTATTTTTATTTTTGATAGAATGGTAATATTGTTGACGCCTTGACTGTGTTCAAACGTAATGTCAACCTTCACTTTAGCGGTGTTGAAGACTGTACTATTTGTTACTCTATTATTAGTGTTCAAGATAGATCTATACCCACAAAACAATGTAGAACTTGTAAAAACAAATTCCATTCTAGTTGTTTGTACAAGGTAAGAAATTTTGGTAAAAAAAAAAAGAACCAGTTTACTGATTTATATATTTATTTATTTAGTGGTTCCGATCATCGAACTCAGCAAGTTGTCCTTTATGTAGAACTGTTTTTTAGATGCTAAAACAATAAATATATAAGCCATAATAGTCATGTAAATTAATAAAAATAAAAGTAATAGATTTTGCTATTTCAAAGAGATTTGTAAGTTTTAATTATTTAGTAAAAATAAGCAACACGCCTTGTGTATTTTCCCAATACAATCAGAGGTAACCGAGCTACTGATTAATAGGCTAAACTATAATCAATTAGTAAGTAATCTTACTTTTATAATGCAAGAAAAAAAAAACTCGATTCAAGCTGTTTTTATCTAATTTTTTTTTTTGACGCTTTTCAAACTGATTCATTGAATGCTGAATAATGTCTTCAAGATGAACAATTGGTACAGCTTCACTAGCCTCAATTATTCTAGTAGTAAGAGTTTCTATATCACTAAGCTTGGCAAGATTCGGAAAAAAGCTTTGTGATGAAGAGGATTTAGATGGTAGCTTGTTGGCAATGGTAGATCTTTTCCTTCTAATCCTATAAATACGACAATTAAACAAGCTGATTTCCTCCTTCATGCTAAATTACGTACCAATCAAATTTTCTACAATAATGTTCATTACGTCTTTGTGTTGTAATATACATTTTGACATAATGTCACTGCCAGGGAGTCTGTTAGAAGGTAATTCAAAAGAAAGAAGTTATTTTAAAGTTTGCTGGTTCATTTCTTGTATAAATAAGGTGGAATTGATATCAATTCGGCTGTTTTGATAACTCCGTTTTTTGTTATAGTAGAAAGAAGAAACAAAGACTATAAATGCGTATATCTTCCTCCATACTCTCTAGAATTAAATCCAATTGAACAATTCTGAGATATAATTAAAGCATAAAGTGAAGGGTAACCAACCTATGGAGTCTGGAACGCTCGCACAAAGGATAACTGAAGATTGTAATGACGTCTCTTTATCCCACCTTGTCAACATTACTCAATGCTCTAAACATCATTTCGAAAGCTGCTTAAAAAAAGACCCTATTTAAATAAAATGTTCCGTATGAACTTCAAAAAGTGTTTGAACTGAATCCACAATGAGTTTGAAGGGTCTTCTACATTAAGTTCAAACTTTGCTCGAATTTAATTGGTTGGATGCTCCATTTTATTTTCAAAAAATGTATCATCAAGTTCGATTTGAGAGCGGACACACTGTACTTGTGGATACAGCATTTTTATATAATTTTAAGACGCAGCTATAAAATACAAAAATTTTACAGGGATAATTTTATTTGTACAATGATGTGTATATGTAGAATTAAGAGGATATTATAAATGAGAATGTAGTTATATTTCCATAGGATTATTAAATACATATGGTGTAAAGTGATATACAGTTGCAATTGAGAAAATTAGAAGAAATAATGCAAGAGAATCTATTGTTTGTTTGTAAGTATTTCTTATTGTACATTGTTTGATGTATCCTTTTTTATTTCAATAACTTACTAAACAAGACTTTCTCCCAAGGTTCTAACATATAAAGTGCAGTTTGTAGTTCATATTGGTAGACTTTTTTGGATAAGTATTTACTCAAGTTATCCATAGATAATAATTATAAAAATAAAATAAAAATAAAAAATAGAAGAAAAGAAAAATTGGGGAAATTTTTATTTAGTGCCTAATCTTTGCTCTATTTGTGACAACCAATATTTAGGCTCTGCCTTTTCCTTTTTCTTTTTTGGTCACTTGTATCTCTTCTTCTTCTTCTTCTTCTTCGTCTGCAGACTCTGGCTCGATAATATTCATTGTCTCCCATTGGCCTATCTCATACAGAAAAATTAATATATATTACGTACGCATTAGCAATTTTTTTTTAATACCGTTTTCTTGAAGATATACGAAATAAACCAAGTCATTGTTTCGTAACGATTTGATATCTTCTACATTAATACACTCTCCTTCTCTTTTACCGTCAGCTAATATTCTAATATCTTTACTTGTTTTTTTATTATCAAGCGCTTGGCATAATTCAGTCTTTACTTGCTCCATTGAACTACATGATTCAATGCATAAAAATACTGTAGTCTTTTCTCTCTTGACTCTAATATATATAGGCTTTTGTGGCTGTTGAGTTTTACGCGTATATTAGTACAGATATATCAAACTTCAAATGTTTCTACAACTCATTGAAGATTCATACCATTTTATTATTATTTGGGATGAACAAAAAGGAGATATACGAAATTTTGCTACGCAGTGGGAGATTTTATTTTACTTGGCCAATGAAATCTCATAATTGTGGGTTTATCCTTCCATTTTAAAGGACTCTGAGCCGTTTGGCCCTGGGGTTTTTTCTATTACGTTTGTTGCATATTTTATTTCAGTGTGGGCAAAACTTCTATATGACAGGGAAAAAATAGAATACACAAGGAAGAAAAGTTTCTTAACGCTTATCAAGAACAGGTCCTTAGCTCAAATATATCATCATACAATCTACTGCGTATGTATGAGTATAATATACTGTGTATTCTTACCATATATATTTATAAATAATAACGCTTAGAAAGAGAGAAAAAGAGTAACCTTAGTTTATTTATCTTGATAATGATATATAATACAATTTTTTTCAGACATGTAAAAAGATATTCGATAAATGTAAATTTTACTTTCTTTCGTCTTCTATGAAAATTTAAAACCAGTGTGGATTCAAAGAAAAGAGATAGAAAAACACGGTAAACCTTATAGACAATACTATATGTGTATACTTATGTAGTATAATACGTTTTATAATGTCTTGTTTAGCTGAGGTCAGGTGCAAGGGCCGTAGCAAACCGGATCATCGAACAAAGAGAAGCGGTCAATACGAATATTTTTAATCGACTTATTTGCATGGTAAATACATATTTACTTATATTTAACATAAATAATGTCTGTGTACATAATATAGTCGATATTATATCACACAGTTAGTATTAGATAAATTACCAAAGTCATGCAAAACGACTGCTCGACTTTTCGGAACAGCTTTTACTCAAGACATAGTATAGTTTATGAGATGACCCCTGTCAATAAAGGGATTCATTTCTAAAAAATAAAGACTACGCCTCAAAAAATTGGGTCAATGAGAGCGGCGAGTGTTTTTTACAAAAAGTAAGAATCAGATTAGACGCTTACTTTTTGCTTAACGTCGCTTAGAAGCCAAAAAGAATTTCATAGAAAAAAACAGCCCGTGTCGAAACAGCTATTATATATACAAATGCCATTGTGGAATGTTTTGAATCAAGAGTAAAAGCATCACTTATCCATTATATTATGAGACTATTCACAAGGTAAATACATATATAAAATTATATTGTTATTTCCAAAATAGCATAAATTACGTATTCTCATGCATTTTTCCGGCACGAACATAAAAAGAAAAATATCTGTGGTTTATATTAGTAGATCTGATCTCGAGTTAGAAACACTGTACTTGGTATAAGAGTAGAAAAGATTAAATATAAGGTAAATATATAAAATATATATATATGAGCTATATCTATACTGTGTGAAAATGCTTCATTGATCCCGTTACCCAATTAGTGCGAAGCATAAATACATTTGAATAATCTGGCTGTCAACCCCCCCCCCCTATTTTCATAAACTGTTACGGGAGAGGGGAGGTTTCTTTATAAATGAATTTGAGTCAAACATTATAGGAACTTTAGATATCGAAAAATACATAAATATATAAATATACACTTTATTTTAGTTCTTTTTCTTTTTATTACAATTACTTGCACTAATATATTATGGAAAACATTAAGGAGAACATTATGAATAAGATCCGATAAACGTGTAACCGTAACAGAAAGATTCAATTCTCCCGGTTATGAAAGTGTCCCTGATGCCGAGAAAGATTTCTTGACACTTATATTGGAAGCCGAAATGCAAAGAGAAGGCAAACTTTTTGATTTAGAATTAAGAGTAAGCGTACTTCAATTTCAAATATATTTATATCTTTTTTAGAGGTTTCTTTTTTGCTGGTCATGATACAATCTCTACTGCTCTCGCGTTTGCAATTGCTCGATTAGGTCGTAACAAGGGGATTGAAGAGAAAGCAAGAGCTGAAGCATGTTCTATTTTGGGTGATGAATTGAGTGATGTTTTGCCCAACAATGAAGATATCAAACAAATGACTTATATCGATGCCGTTATCAAAGAGGTAAAAACGATTATACATATAAGTCAAAATAAAAAAACTAATTGTATTAAAAATAGACTTTAAGGTTAAAGTCCTCTTAGTAATACCGTATTAAGAACTATTATTAGAGATGTTGTACTTGGTGATTATATCATCCCACAAGGAACACATATAGATATAGACATTGTAGGAACCCATGAGTGAAAATAACTGGGACAATGCCCTTGAATTTAATCCTGAAAGATAATTGAAACAAGCTGATGCTATGTCAACCAAAGATAGATTAAAGTGGACACCATTTGGTTATGGGTCTCACCATTTCCCGGAAAGTTTTCCTTTCTATGTTATGTAAGTATTTTAGTTTATATATTAATATTCCAATATGATTCTAACTATATATTCTAAATAGTTCGTAAATTCGAATGGGAGTTGCCTCAAGATACTATCCATAGAGATAGAGATAGCGGTGTTGCTGAGGGTTATGGTAATATTAAACCAGTAGATATTCGAGAAGAGATACTAAATAAATTAAATTTACATTCCTAACCCCAAAATAAATAATGTGGCTTTTTTCTAATCGATTTTTAATTGAGGCATTTTTTTTTCATTTTTGTTATTATTAAAAAAATAAGTTATCAGACTTGTAGCTCCTTCCTTGCCATGTCCTTGGAATAAAGACAGGCGAGATCATCAACTGACGAGAACTGCTCAGAGAGCAATAATCGGCACACTTCACTCAAAAGAAGGTCTACTAAAAATCATCGACTAACTTTGGGATTGTATCTAGTTTAGAAAACGTAGAATTGAAACATACTGCATACAGATCCTGTAGAGTACGGTCACTAAAGAAAAAAAATAATTGTTTACTTTTCCTCCCCTTTTATACTTTTTTTTTCGATAAATTTTCGCTTAAGACTAACAGTCACCACGGACTTAATGGACCAATGAAAATATTTTAAGATAATACGGTCCCTGGCACTAAGTAATTTTTAGAAGGCTTGTATTACAAATAAATAACCTTAGTAAGAACTAACAGAGTTTTGTAAAGTTTGATTGGCTAATCGTATCTCATCAAAGAGCAGCAAAAAATATACTATTCTGTTTAAATCTTTTAAGACGTAGAAAGATGATATAGGGTGCAACATCTTTCCTTTTTTAAAGTGTTTCAAAAAGAGTAGCTAAACCTGTTTTATATTTACTATAGTATTGATTAACTGATACGGTAATTAGTAATCTGTTAGTCGGGACTACTAAAAAAAAAAAAAATTGTTTTGTTTATTTACGCTGGTTAAAAAAGGCAGTGTGCTTCCCTTGATGGCTGAATTTAACTGAGCTGCTAAAACACATGATTGCTCAAGCTGGAATCGTGTCGTGGGAATGTTGACTGATAACATAATACTGTTTTCTTGTGCAGTATTTGTGGCTTAATCCTGTATGTATAGTATTTGTATGACAATATGCGCACTTTTGTGTCATGGCTTTTTGTACTTTATTCCCGTTTTAATTATAGTTTTTCCCAGTATAATTCATAGTCAGGTCCACTAATAGAGATACTACTTACACATTATAGAAGTGTATATCAAGTCTCTGCTAGAGAACCATTACAAAAGAAGGTAGTATTGTGTATACAAAATGAAAAAAAAGTGTTTCTTTATTACTATTTAGTAAGAGTTTTTTTTTTTCGTATGAGAAAGTTTCTCACGAAACAAAAAAATAAGATTAAAGTTATTTTCTTGGGGGATAATAGAATAAAAAGGGTAGATGGGAATATTATTATTTATGGTTTACGATTAATGTTAATCTTTACAGTCTTGACCTATAACAAAAAAAAAAAAAAAATTAATTTCTCACGCACAAAAATAATGCTCAATGTTTTTAAAACATACCTGAATATAGTTGTCCAAAGCGTATTCACCGTTCTCACGGCCAATACCACTTTGACGGAAACCACCGAAAGGTGTGTTATAATCCAATTCATTGAAACAATTGACCCAAACAGTACCAGCCTTAAGACGGTTAGAGACATCAAGAGCACGAGCAGTATCTTTGGTGAAAACAGCAGCAGCAAGACCATATTCGGTATCAAGAGCCATGCTAAGAACATCCTCAACACCATTGAACTTGGAAACAGTAACAACGGGACCGAAAATCTCATCCTTTACAATTGACATATCTTCCTTAACATTAGTGAAGACGGTAGGTTCAATGAAATAACCTTCGTTACCCCAACGTTCACCACCCATGAAACATGTAGCACCTTCCTTTTTACCAGTATCAATGAATCCCATAATACGATCAAATTGTGTTTGAGAAACTTGAGGACCTTGGAAAGTATCATCATCATGAGGGTTACCTAACTTGGTTTGACTAGTGTATTCCTTGAATTTCTTGAGGAACTCATCATGAATAGAGGCTTGAACGTAAATACGACTACCAGCACAACAAGTTTGACCATGGTTGAAGAAAATACCCTTATGTGCCCAACGGACAGCTTGATCAAGGTCACAATCATCAAAGATAATGTTAGGAGACTTACCACCTAATTCAAGAGTGACCTTCTTAAGGTTACTTTCGGCAGCAGCCTTCATAATAAGACGACCAACAGCGGTACTACCGGTGAAAGCAATCTTGTGAACATCCATATGACGAGCTAAAGCATCACCAGCAACAGCACCGTAACCAGTAATAATGTTAACGACACCAGGAGGGAAACCAGCTTCAACAACAAGTTGAGCAACCTTATAAGCGGAAAGAGGAGTCAATTCAGATGTCTTGACAACACAAGTGTTACCTGTGGCAAGAGCAGGTCCAAGCTTCCAACCCAACATCATCAAAGGGAAGTTCCAAGGGATAATGGCACCACAAACACCAATGGGTTCATGACGAGTATAAGAGAGAGCACCTTCGGTATCAATAACCTTACCGTGAACCTTATCGGCATAACCGGCAAAGTAACGAAGAGAAATAGCAATTTGCTTGACATCAAAGAGACGAGCAAAAGTAATACCCTTACCGTTATCGAGAGTTTCAATTTGAGAAAGTTCCTCATTATCACGATCAATAAGATCAGCAAGCTTGAACATAAGAGCAGCACGGTCAAGAGCACTCATCTTACCCCAAGGACCATTAAAGGCAGCTTCAGCGGCTTTAACGGCGGTGTGAACATCATTTTTATCAGCTATATATTAATTAGATCAGATAAATTCCTATAACCCTAATCATTTTATGTATAAACATACCAGCTTGAACAGAAGCAATAAGCTTTCCAGTGGCAGGGTTAATGGTGTCAATAGAATCGCTACCAGCAACGAATTCATTGTTAATGAAAAGACCAGTTTGAACTATATATAAGTGGTTAATAAGTAATATACGCGTCAAAGAAATAAAAGAGTACTTACGCTTAAGCTTGTAACCGTTAGGAGTATCAGTTTCGACAATAAATTGAGACATGGTTGATATTTTTTTTTTATATATCTAAAGAAAAAAAGAAAAGAATTAAATTAAACATTCAACCCCATTTTTTATACTTTTTTTTTTTTTTTTTTTTTTGTGGAAACAATTAGACGTGTAACTTTAATTTTAGATCGGGGAAAGTTGTGTGTGTGGATGAGCAACTAATTTTCGTTTCTATGGTTTCCATTCGTTAAAACGATTTCTCAACGCGCACAAATTTCCCAATTGAGTTTCCTGCAGATAGTAATTAGATTCCAGTTCAAGAAATTTTTTTCTTACTTTGCCCTTCTAACAACCTTTTATGATGTCACTTTGGTGAAATATTAAAAAAAGTACGCCTTTTAAAAATTGATAAGACTAAGATATAATCAGTAAAAACTAGAAAATAATATATTCTGACCTTTCCCCATAAAATACAGAAAGAAGTATACTTCAGTATCACCCACGAGGAATATAGTAGCTTATTCTTCACCCCTTATGGACTGCAAATATATACGTCTATAATTCATTAGCTAGATTTATCTATCACTACTACATGTTTATATAGGATTGATCAGCATGAGAAAAGTTTACCCCAAGTGTCATGTGTTTCACTTCCCACTGGCCAACTTTTTATTTCACATTGTGTTCAATATTTTGGGTGATGGGTCCTATGTATTATGCATACTTGCATTTCTAACAATGCATATCCACCACTAGCAGTCAATATAAATATTTATTGGCAAATGTTTCATTAAACTATAAATGCGACTCTACCCTAAAAAGAAAACATGTTTTATGTTTAACTATACTTCCCCAATACGTTTGCAATGTTTACATAAAAACTCTAATAAATAGTTGTAATCTCTCTGACAGCATTCAATAGAATCTATTATATTTACTTCCTCAATTTTTTTTAGTATAGTCAATTGTAGTAAGGTCGATTGGGGATGGTTAATTGTTATACATTATTAAAATACATATCATCGCACAAAAAAAAAAAAAAAGGATAATCGTAAAAGTAGCAAATATTACAAATCTATAAAAAAGATGATTCTAGAGCATTATTTTGTTTTATTTCCCACCTTTTCGTCCCCTAGGAAAAAAGTTATTTATTATTGAACTGCGTATTCAAACAAGAGCAACTCGTTTTTTGTCGTTGGTCAATTTATCTCCATCTTTAATTTCTATGTATTCGTGACGCGTATTTTTCAATATGAGCTTTTTTTAACTTTTTTTTTTTTTTTACTCCCTTCTTTTTAACCAGCATAAACTACTGTATACTGTCCCATGTCGTTAAATCATATACTCGAATTACCGTCATTGAAGCTAAAATTGAGAAGAGCTGGTTATGAGAATCTGGAAACACTTGTTTCGAGTAACGTAACCAAGATAGTAAAAGGTAAATGACCTGCCAAAAAAAAAAGGGTCTAGGCTAGTTTTTTTTTTCAGTATTATTTACTGCGTAAAATTATATAATAGAACTTCAGTTGAATGGAGACGAACAAAGGCAACTTTATGAAGTTGTTAACATAGGTAACTAGCTGAGACAAAAAAAAATATTCTTGAGTTACGTTGACATAGTTTTTTTTTACCCTTTTTTTTTTAAAAAAATCAGAGCTTCGTGAGCGAAAGGCAATAAATCAAAATGAAGGATCCAATAGTATATCAACTCAATCAAAGAATGTAGATGCATTATTTGGACACGGTATCCCCCCTAAAAAAATTACTGAAATTTGTGGTGAAGCAGGATCAGGGAAAACCCAACTTTGGTGAGCTGAATAAGTTTTTATTATGAGTGATGTATAATATTAACGTTAGAAACGCCCTCTCTCTTTCTCTCTCTCTCTCTCTCTCTCTCTCTATATATATTAGTAAACAATTAGCAATCAATTCAATTCTTACAACTAAACAAGGCGGTGAACCCGGTGAATGCATTTATATCGATACAGAAGGTTCATTTCCATCTCATGGTATATCATCTCTAGTTTCAAATGATACAGATTTGGAACGGCTTCATGTATTTCGTGTCACCAGTTATCCCGAATTTGCGTCTTTAATCACTGAATTACCGATTATGCTTAAAAAATATGTCAATACAAAGTTAATTGTTATTGATTCAATCACATATCATTTTAGAGTTAATGTATCAGTTAAAAACGCGCGTGATAATATTCTAGACTTTATTGGTTTATCCTTATTCCGTATTGCGAAAGAGAACAATTTAGCAGTAAGTGCATATTATACGTATACATTTTTTTTTTTACTAACTCCTGCCTTTCTAGGTTGTTGTTTCTAATCATGTCACACAGGAAGAAAATAGTTCTACTTGGATACCATCATTAGGTCATTCTTGGGGAAACTGGTGTAGTAGTCGATTATTTCTGTATCGTAAACGTAATGTTCGTTTCGCTTATTTATACAAGTCGTATGATCCTACAGAAAGTAAACCTGTTACGTTCTGCATTAAGGTATATTCCTTCTTTTTTTTTTATTTTTTATTTAAACTATTTTAAATCTAAAATTTGTGCTTTATAGAGTTGTGGAATCACTGATCCTGTAGAAGATGAGCTCGAAGAACCATTTAAAAACGAAGAGATAATAAATAAACTCGATGAAGATATTAATATGAGCTTTACACAATTAAAAAAAGAAAAGGACGACGAAGATGAGCAAGAAAAAGTGGATATGTTTTGGAAAGGAGTCTACTCTAATCGAAACCGTATTATGGGAGGTTATAATTGTAGTCCTGAATCAAGTCAACAAACAGAAGGATATACACAAACAAGAGAACCTTTAAATGAAGAGGATGATCTTCCCACCTATACTCAAACCGAATTTAAACAAGTACCTGAAGAAGAGACATCTATACAAAACATCGAAACCATTCGTGAAGAGGAGGAGGGGGAGGAAGAAGTAGATTTATTTTCTGAGCCTAGCATTAAAGAGGAAGATAATATATATGAAGTAGATGATTTTTCATCGCAATTACCAATGGATGAAGATGATGGTTCGAATTTCTTATCTGAGCCGCATACAAACAATGGTTCTAGAAATGACCCTAACCTATTATATCCAGTAAGCAATCAAATTATATATGCGGAAGATGATTTTATACCTGCAACGCAAGTGGCTGAAATGCCCAACCTTACACGAGAAACTCAATCATCCAATGGCGATTTAGCGTATCAGTCACAGGAAGAGAATACCATGTCATTCTTTAAAGAGATAGATGATACTGAATTACCATTCTATAGCCAAGATTCCGATACGCCATCACTACGTGCTTCACTAGGAATTGAGATGAGCTCAACAGGTGTTGAATATACATCATCTTTAACCGATGTACGAAGTCGATTTTCATCCATAGAAAAAAGTAGTACACCTAAAGGAATTGCAGACGACTTTTTATTAAGCGATGAAAAAGAGACTGAAGATGATTCACTTTTAATTGGATTTGAGGATTTTAAACAAGAAGTTATGCCTGAATCAGAGATGAGCATTCCTTCTTGTACAGATCTACCTATCCCTTTATTACCAACAGAAGAAAACCAGCACACAACCAGTACGTTGCAACCGAACCAAGCTGAAGAATTTGATTTACGCCTAGTAACAAAAACTATACCCGAAAAAGAAGAGAATGAGGAGAGTATCCCTCACTCTAGTCAGGTGAACTCTGTAGAAAAACATGACCTCATTGTAAATGAAGAAGCGGGTAAAGAGATTATTCAAGATTGTCAAATTCCTACAACTGAATCGTCACTATCTTCAGAAGAAAAAAATATCAATCAAGATGTAATGCAACCTGTTAGCTCGACTAAAAAAAGAGATTGTGATACTACTGATTATATTGAAGACGTTGATAATTTACCAAAGCGAAAAAAGATAAATGAATCTCCAATTTCAAACGATGCTGAATCAAATCATGATACTATTGAAGGAATAAAAAATGTAGATCAAACGCAACAGGATAATATTACTAACCAAACAAGGAAAGATACTGCAATGATTAATACTGTTAGTATGAAGGATAAAGAAATTATCGCTGATTGGGATAGTGACGTTGAAGAAGAATTGGACTACAAATATATAAATGAAATGAACGATTTCTTCTAAGTTTATTATAATTATTACCATTCTTTATATGTGTAGGTCTCAATATTGTAAATATTATTTATTGGACCAGCAAAGAAAACCTTTAATGCATTTATTTACATTGAAAATTATAATAAATCGTACGATATGTTTATGATTAGTGTCTAGATCTTTACTACATAAACTTTTTTTCTCCCTCTTTTTTCTTTGTAATATATGTGTACTTATAATAGTTATGATGATATTAACATATATTAATACAAATTAGGTTTTTTATACCAATTGTAAAAAAGTAAAGTCATAGTTCTAAAGGAGACAACTGAGCCAAGTTTTATATATTTACGAGAACTGCACTTGAATGCTATTTTTGTACGCATATTCATACATTTGGCACAATAATAATAATTTGCGAATAATGCATTGTAGTTTAGAAGAGGAGTGATCTGCATATACTTGGCAGCAGAAAACAATGTTAATCTCACCATTAAGATACGTCACTCATCATTCGCTACGTTTTAGAAAAAAAAAAAACTGCAGTTGACGCCACGGGTGGAATACACAAACAGTCTGGTCATTTTAAATCGACTTTTTTTTTTTTTTCTTTTTTTATATATTCATATATTCTTTTGTTATTACTATACTACAACAATAGTTTGCAATGTCTCATTTAGAAATACTTGGAGTTTTCACTCCTGGCCAAAGAGCCCTTGTTAAAGGTTGGTGGAAAAAAGTGACAGCTGCACATCCCTCAGCAAGGAATTTTAAAGACATGAGAGTACCCACTGTTGGTAATAGTAATAAACAGTTATATATTATTATTATTCTTATTCTTTTGTCTATTCTTTTGAATATCTAATTTAGAAAAAGGCGTCTTTGGCATCTTGCTAGTGGAATCAATAAAGTATGCTCATTCTAGCATCTCGTATATTGACGATGTGACTGAGACTCAATGCTTTGGTGTGATACCAACAATCATTGCCAAATGTGGATCATTTTTAAAAGAAGAAGGTTTTTTATAATTATTATTATGGGTAAATCTAACAATATAAAACATACTTATTAACACTGAATTTATTTATTTTTATGTAGCAATGACAACAGAAGGTATTTTTCGTATATCTGGTAGCGCACGTAGAACTCGTATGTTACAATCGATATTCGACACGCCCGAAACATATGGATCTCAATTAGATTGGAGAGGGTATACAGTTCACGATGCAGCAAATATCATGAAACGTTTTTTGAATTTTTTGCCCGAGCCAGTTATTACATTAGAATATTACCGGGTTTTTAAAGATACTACACGTATGAGGATTATAATATATACGACAGTGGTAATATGTATTAATTTAATATTTAAATTTAGTTGCAGAATGTTCAAACCTGGACTTCAAAATTGAAGCAGTACAAGAAATTATCCAAAAACTACCAATTGCACATCAATATTTGTTATTATATTTGTTAGATATGATTAGTATGTTTGTTACTGCACGAGAATACACCAGAATGGACATTTCATGTTTATCTGCTGTTTTTGCGCCTGTTAGTTTTATTTTTTATTTTTTATATTTTGTATCGATACCTATTAATAATATATATATACGTAGAGCATTCTTTCTCATCCCGATGACGAGAAAAATCCAGCTAAATATTTCGAATCACAAAAGGTACTCAAGTTTTTAATAGAAAATCAGGATAGATTTTCTATGCCTAGTGCTCATAATACATGTGCAACAAAACCTTCCTTGGTGTCACAAAAGAGTAATTGTTAAAAAAAAAAGCAATTGTATTTATCTAGAAAGAAAAATAACCTTATATTTTGATATAAATGAACAGATTTTAATCGGACTAAAAGAAGAGATTCCGAGGAAAACAGACGCCCCTGTTCATCACATCGTCCATCTCTTATATATTCAATAGCAGCTGGTTCATATTCTGGATCAGGCATTGAATCTATTGTAGCAGATGCAGAAGAATCCTTACCTACAACAAGTACCTTACGAAGAAGTAAAACAGCACCTAGTAGGCGAGATAAATATGGTTCACATGAGCCTCACCAAACTGTGCGTGTTAACCGTGCTTCCAGTCAACGTAAGTTAAAATAAATCGATTAAAATGTACAAAGATATTATTTTTGTTAACATGTGATATGTTTACATAATCCAGGAAGCAGAAGGGAACTATCATTTTCGGCGACACCAATCACAAGGTTGCCAAGTATACCAAAAAACCACATGATATTAAATGATGAACAATGAAAGGACCCCCGGCGTTTAACATAGTAACTAAAATAAACCTTCCCCACAGCAACGAGTGTTACACAGGTACCAAAAAGTTGCCGCGGAAAAGGAAATAAATACGTTTTTTTTTTTCTCCCATTTTCCCCGCACTTTTTTGTTTTTCTCACACGTCGTCATTGGATGGGTCGGTGAAGGAAATTAAGCTTAAAACGGTAATATTCTTTCTTACCAGCATCATACTGCTACTTCCCAACTTTACATTTCCACTCACACACCTTGTTCTGCATTTTCCCTCGTGTTTTTTTAAAAAAAGAAAAAAAGTGTGATTTCTTTTTTTGTTTTGTTTGTAAATGTGTCTACGAAAAGAAAGAAAATATTCTATTTTACTTCTTGCATTATATTGCTTGCATTTATGTTAAACAATAACTGATAGGTTTTTTTTTTAAGATTTAATTGGTCCCACAAGTTAAATAACGGTATAAAATATAGTTAGCAGTTTGGCAAAACCCACTCCGACCAAAAAAACCTTGTGATTGACTAAGTTTTAAAGAAGATGTTAACTATTATGAATAAGCGTATAAGCCTGGGTACTTTTTAGGAGGGATTCACAGCAGGGTATTGGTACAATTATACGTTTTTACAACTCTCCCTTCTTTATCCATTTTTGGTATTTAAAGTTTGCGTTCCCCATAGGCCATGTATGACATTTTGTAATAAAAAGGAAATAATTATATGACATTCGAATGACAGTTTAATAATAATAAATAGCACAATTTATTATATTTATTTTACATTTAAATTTATAACAATACTCTATTCGGATCAAATAATATTTCCTCATACGGTTTTTTTAAGTATAATTTCGATCTATAATTATTTTGAAACGAAATAAATGCGGAGTTTTGACCTTTTTTCATCCTGGGACTAACTGCTCCCCTTTTTTATTTTGACAAGTTCATTGGCTCCCAACGGCTTAGGTAATATACTTTTATGATGATTGACAACTGGGAAAGAGATTGTATGTTACACTGACAGTGTATCCCTGACCCATTTTCTTTGGCTTCTCAACTTTCTTTGGGGATAAAGAAAATTGTATAAAAGAGGGCATATATTTTGTACAATTTCTTTTTTTTCTTCATTACTTTATCTTTTTAATAATACTTTTTTTTTTTTTTTTTTTTTTATAAATATATATACTTTTTTTTTTAATGGGAACATTTGTTTTATATGCAGTTTGTGCATTTGCTGCCATTGGTGGTTTTTGTTTCGGTTATGATATTGGTGTCATTTCCGGTGTCTTGACCATGGAAGATTTTCAAATTACGATGGTTGGTCGAGATTACCTTAACTCTATGCAAACAGCCGTTATTACAGGTCTTTTATTAGCCGGTTGTTTTGTTGGTTCTCTTTTAGCTGGTCCTTCTGCTGAATATTTCAGTCGTAAGATTACTATCATTATTTCTTCTTTTGTTTTTGTTGTTGGTGCTGCTATTCAAACAGCTGCTAATGGTTACGATATGATGATCGCTGGTCGTTTCGTTGCTGGTCTCGGTGTTGGTGCTTTATCTATGATTGTTCCTCTTTATCAATCCGAATTAGCTCCCAAGGAAATTCGTGGTCGTCTTATCGCTCTTCAACAATTGATGATTACCATCGGTATTATGGTTGCTTTCTGGATTGGTGCTGGTACTCAACATATCACCGGCCCTTCCTCTTGGAGAATTCCTCTTGGTATACAAATGGCTCCTGGTGTTGTCTTGTTCTTCGGTACCTTTTTCTTACCCTATTCTCCTCGTTGGTTGCTTAGTAAGGGCCGTAACGCTGAAGCCCTTTCTGTCTTGGCTAAGCTTCACTCTGCTGGTGATGAAAGCAATCCTCTTGTTGTTGCTGAATACGAAGAAATTATTGCTCAAATTGAACTTGAAAGAGCCGTTGCTGTCGGTAGTTATCTTGAACTCTTCCAAGGCAAACTCTGTCGTAGAATGATTCTTGGTATCACTATTCAAATTTTCCAACAATTCACTGGTATGAACTCCATCATGTACTACGCTCCCACTATTTTCAAGCAAGCTGGTATTGCTGATACCTCTGCTACCTTGATTGCCTCCGGTGTCAATGGTGTTGTTAATGTTCTTGCTACTATTCCTGCTGTTCTTTATCTCGATCGTCTTGGTCGTCGTTTCGTTATGATGTCCGGTGCTGCCATTATGGGTACTGCTATGATTCTTTGTGGTGCTGTTATGGGTGGAACTGGTGTTGTTATCACTGATAAAGCTACTGGTGATAAGAGCGTTGATATGTCTGGAAACACTTCTGCTTCTTATTTCTGTATCGTCATGATTTATATCTTCGTTTCCGGTTTCGCTTACTCTTGGGGTCCCGTCGGTTGGGTTTACCCTGCTGAAATCTACCCTCTTAGTGTTCGTGCTAAGGGTACTTCCATCACTACTGCTGCTAACTGGCTTATGAACTTTGTTATCTCTCTTATCTGTCCTGTTATGTTGGTTAAGATTACTTGGGGTACTTATATCTTCTTCGGTTGTTGTTGTGCTCTTATGGCTACTGTCGTTTTCTTCTTCTTCCCTGAAACCAAGGGCAAGTCTTTGGAAGAAATGGAATCTGTCTTTAGTGGATCTATCTTGTGCCACAGACAAAAGTATAACAACCCTACTCCTGAATTCGATTCTGTCCATGATGACGAAAAGAAGGAAATCGCTTAAGTTATCTCTTTTTCTTGAGTAAACAAGCCTCTTGTATAATTATTTTTTTTTTCATTTTTTTAAAAAAAAAAACTCTTTACTTTTTATCCTAATATAATTTTTTTTTTTCATTATTACCACCCCCCTTCCCCTATTTTTTTTTATATTCTACTTTTTAGCCTGGTTGCTTATTCAAACATAATCCTTTTCATTTCTTCTTTTTTAAAAATAAAGCATTCAAAATGAATAAAAGTATTAATTTTCTCTTCATATTTACTCTTATGTTTGTATAATCATACTTTGTTTAATCATGTCAATACTTTTGTAGAACATCGAGGAGGTACAGAAAGTATTGTCACACGCTTTTCTATTCCCATTTTTGCAGTAAAGTGAAGCTTGATGTATGTTTTTAGACTAGGCTTAAGGCTCTAAATATTTTTACTAAAAAAAAAGGATAATTTTATTTTGATAATTACAAATTTTATATAGTCTACGTTCGTTTAATTTGTGTTATGTAAAAGATGTGCGCTTTTTTTTTTTAGATCAGTGAAAGCATTTCTATAAAATGATACATTTTAATATTTATTTCACAATTATGGCGTGTTGTAATACTAACACAAAAACGTAAATACCATCATTTTGATTGTTTAGAAAAAAAAAAAAAAAAAAAAAAAAAACGGTGTAATACTACACAAATATCATAAGCAACTTATTCAATAAAGACCCTGTAAAACGGTAAAAACGGGTAATTTTTTTGTAGAAGTCCGTACGCAAAAATGTTTAGGAGAGTACAAATAATAAATGATATTCCCGTTTATCGGGCTACTGTAAAAATCGGTATTTTTTATTTTTATACCGTCGATAAAGAATATTCAAACTGTTGTAAAAGAAAAAATTGTAAAAAAAAAAAAAAAAATCTGTCTTTTTAAAGAAAAACTATAAAAGGTTGCTATGCGTTTTGAAGTAGATCATTATCAACGTTAAGAGTTCCTGACTTTAAATCAAGAAAAAAAAAATATGCTTTTTTTTTTATCTGTTCAGGAACTGCACTAGCATCGCTTTTTCAACTTGGAGAGTCTCATTTTACGAGTATTTTTAAGCTAATCTATAGGATTCATTATTTCTGATCTATAGAGTGTTAAAAAGTTGCGTTTAATTGAAAATAGATAAATAGAGTAAAAATGCATTTACTCTTTTTTTTTTTTTTTTAAAAAAAAAAAAAAAGAGAGATACATATATAAAACTGTAAGCTGAGTAAAGCTATTTTTTTCTGAGCTAAAGTTACCAGCAAATCAAACACTTTACTCTCTGAGATTAAATATATGTTCCCTGATTGATCATTTTACTGCAGTCTTTTAAACTTTCAAATCTGAAGACAAGAGAAACTGATAGAAGGATTACAGAAGAAACAAAGAGAAACAAGAATGAAAAAAAAGCTTTTTTTGTTTTTTGTTTTGTTTTGTTTCATCTTTGCTTCCAGAGAACAATCTTTTTCCTTTTTTAAAATTTGACATATTTGTGATTCTTTTGTAGTTTTAGTGATACAAATATTTTGTAAAAGATATAATGACTTAAATCAATCTTGCCCTTTTTCGTATTAAAACCCGGGTTATGGCCCTTTTGTTTATCCTCTAGTAGTATTATACTTGCATATCATACGACCACAGCCACTTATTACAGCGTAGTTATGCTTCTAACCTTTTAAGACCATATGTCAAATGTAAAGAAAATAGATCATCTTACCAAGCCCAAGACTATATTTGACATTGTCCAGTTAAAGCCAAGCTATCGTAGGTTTAATCCGAAACTCGACTATATGATTATGTTCTTTAAAGAAAAAGAAAACCTCCTCATTTATATTCAGTCTAGTTGTTCACAAAATTAGAATTTAAAACAAGTGTTGAAATGACGGTTGTTTCTTTATAAAACTTGTTTAGCGTGATTACCATGGTTACTGCACTAGTTCATTGAATAGGTAGCATGTTTATTTTAGTGTGTGTGATAATTTGCATTATTTACTCTTAACTCAAAAAATGGCTTATTATTTCAGTTTTGATATTCGTTTTGAAGATAAGAGTCTAGTCTTATTTGAAATATTTTTAGTTTGATAAGAACGCAGGGTAATATATTTACTATGTAATAATGGTATGTAGATGACAATAAGTAGGATGTTTGACCCAAAAAGTAGACTTCAAGTTCAGTCAGCAAAGTTATTTCAGGTCAAGGAGACAAAAAAAAAGGGGTGAAGACTTACTTAATAATAATAATAATAATAATTAGTCTAGATCATGTATTCCGTACATGTATAATCCTAATATGAAAAGTGCATATCAACTTCACTTGTGTTATTTCTAATGCCGATCATATTTCCAATAAAGGAAAGTTAATGATATCATAACATGACTACGTGCACTAAATACAGAACTACTAAAAAAAAATTTGTATCATTCCCTAGATCACAAAAAAACTTGTTTTTTTAAACTGAAAGAGAAAAAAAAAACGCGTACAATACAACATTTTTTTAGAATATACCAGAATAATTTGTTTTGACATTTTTTTCAAAGGGAGACAAAATATTTTCTAGAAGAAAAAAGAATTGGGGAATAGAAGACATATATTTTTTCTTTTAGAAAGATATTTTGTTAGATTACGAATAAAATGCCATTACGTTATTTATATTTGCTAGTTTTCCGTTTTAAGAAATATCCGGTAACTGCAAACTAACCAATTGAATAATCGAGATTTACGTTCTAAAAAAAGTGCCCTCAGTTTTTAGTGATCCGAGAAAACTTATATTGTGTAACAGGTCCTTATTTATACATTGTATATGTACCAATTAAATTAGATGTAGATTATATAAAAAATTTATTTATTTATTTTTATAAAGGGGGAAAGTATATGTAGGATATATTTATGTTATATAAAGTCGTCGTTGTTGTTGTTGTTGCATAGAATATAATTATTTTTTTCTTTTTGTACAGTTGATATTTACAGGTTAAATGCTAGTATATTTTAACAGATCAAGGTAGCAGTATTAATATTGTTTGCAGTATTGACTCGAGGGTTAGGTAATTTCTTTAAACCATTTGTTAATTGTGCCTTGGTATAAATACATAATTGACGAGCGTATTCATATCTAGCCATAGCCATAATATCGTCTCTGGTTAATTTCTTGATATTTGAAGAGCTAGTTTGATTTGACATTTTTTTTTTTTTTTTTTGTAGAAAATAGCAGTAAAAAAAAGTACAGAATTTTTTATAATTTTTTTTTCAAGTTATTTTGGGGCTGTATTTATATACTCCTTTAAAAAAATAAGTGATACAAAAATAGGTAAAAAAATCAAAATAGGTAATACCATGACATCATAGACAGGATGATCTTCTCATTGGTGAATCCCTAAAAAAACGTACCATGAATTCGCTTGTTCCACCTCAAATGCGGATATCTCCCATTAAATACGGTCACCTTTTTTTTTCTTTTTTTTTTAAGCGGTTTTCGAAACTATTGCATTTATTCACAAGAAAGATATTACAAGTACAATAAGTTTTCAGATACTATAGTGATGACTGCATCATTACTACGCTACGCTTTGACATCATTCTTAAACTAGTTCAACTCTTAAGAGTATTACTAAACAAATTTCGATTTTTCGGCAGTTCATCTTAAATAAATACTTAATCTCAGGCTGCCAAGTTTTGGTTTGTGCATTTTTAGCCTTTTTGAGTGTTTCACCGAGAATTGAAAAAAAAGGCATTGGTCTAAGCTCATCAAATCTTTTTTGTTAGTTTTATTCCAAAAAGTATCTCCTTTCCCCTTAAACGAAATCAAGGTTTTATTCAAATCGTAATAACAGAAAAGAAAAAAAAGGTATTTTACGTTAGTAAGAAAAAAAAACTTTTTCTTTTCTCGGGATGAGCTATTCGCAGGGTTTCCTTATGTACTACGTTTTATTACCAGGGAATGACAAACCCACAACTGCAAAAAAAAAAAAAAAGCCTTGGATAAAGACTTGTCTTGGCATTACAAGAACGTATGATGGAGGGAGAGGGTTAAGCCATACATGATGTACATCTGTCAAATATCCCATTTTTAGCTAGTTTACAGCTTTATAATGGGGGAAGGGGTTTAAAAAGAAAGGGTTGCAAAATAAGCTTTATAAATTCCCCTTTTTTATATATGCGTGATTCAATAAATCGTTACTTTGTTACTTTAAGCAAAGGAGAACGTTCTACTTAAGATCTCAAGTCTTTGATACCATATTAGGAAATATCTGTTTTTTACGGTCGTTCCCCAACTTAAGTTTCAGATGCTTAGCATACCTTCTTTGGTGATTCAAAACACAAAGCCGTTTCTATGTGGAGGATTGATCCTCAAGTAACGAATAAGCTTTTTTAGCAACTTGCTACCTGAAGTCAGTATGCTTCCTTGCGACTGCTGTTATCGTACAAACAAATGTTTAAGTGGTTAATCAAGTCGTTTAGAGATAATATGCATGTGATGATGCATACATAAAAGAAGTAGATGATGTTTTTGTGCAGGTAAACCATCAGTATCAGAAGAGAGGCCATTATGTATGTACTAATATAAAAGACCATCAGTTAAATAAGAAGAAGGAATCACCACCGAGTTGCTCTAATGCATATTTCCAAGATATTGGTGTAAAACGTAAGGGTAACTAGAGACGAACTACTAAAATGCATGTAAGACACGGTCAAAAATATTGTTCAATCCCATATGCCCACAGTTATTAGAAAACCTACGGGTTTATAATACGGATGATAGCATAGTGACCTCAAAACTACCACTCTCGCGAACATCTATTAATCCATCAAAAGTTATTGCTGTTTTACTAACAAATTGATGCGTGTTCATTGGCATATGAGATACAGGCATTAATTGCTACGAGCAACAAGTCAGCACTACATCCTTTAAAGCGGCACAAGTAATCAATAATATGTCCCCAGTCATAGCACCTGAAGCATATCCTCCATTAAGCAGCGCTAGCCAATAAAAGTGCTATCTTTCTTTTACAAAAAATATGCTTTAGATGGAATATCGTATGCAATTTGAGTTATTCCTAGCTTCAAATGTTTTCGGTATCTTGTAACTTTTTGATGTTTGGTTCAG
The DNA here is from genome assembly GCA_025201345.1 of Thamnidium elegans. NCBI lineage: Eukaryota > Fungi > Mucoromycota > Mucoromycetes > Mucorales > Mucoraceae > Thamnidium > Thamnidium elegans. The sequence continues at coordinate 33,249 of JAIXMG010000028.1, forward strand.
GATTTTAACAAGAGATTAAAATTGCTTATTCTATTGATATGAATAGAGTGCGTTATTTTCCAAGATAAAAATAAACCCTCCCTTTGAGATTCTCGTACTTGTACATAATGTCAAAAAAAAGCACACTAAATTGTTTAATTTTTTAGTTACGTGGTAAGAAAAAGCTGAACACACCACACAAAATAAAATAAATAAAAAACTATGACCTGGGGGGTATTCTTTTTTCTTTTTATACTTTAATTTTTAATTTTTTTTACTGTATATAAAAATAACAGATGGCTACACCACAAATACCGTTTATTAGTGCACCTTTTAAAAAGACAGATGATGTAGATTGGATTCATCCTCTCAAGAAATATATCGCTCGCTTTTATCAAGACGATCCAGAAAAGTATAAAGAAGAAACTCAGTCGTTTAATAGGTTACGCCAAGATATTCGTGGTGCAGGAAAGGATATCACTGGAAGAGACTTACTTTATCGTTACTTTGGTCAATTAGAGTTACTTGATTTACGTTTTCCTGTAGACGAGAAGCATGTCAAGGTTTTATTTAACTGGTAATGTATTCTCTTATATTTTTATAATGTTTTTTTTTTTGCATAATTTTTTTTTTTTTTTTTTTTTTTTAATCTAGTCTTCTTTTTTTTTTTCATTAGGTATGATGCATTCAATAACCGTGCCATTTCTCAATACTCACTTGCTTTTGAAAAAGCAAGTGTCATCTTTAATGAAGCAGCTACACTTTCATCGATTGCTAGTTCTCAAAACCGAGCCGAGACTGAGGGTCGCAAAAAGGCTTTTCATTATTTCCAAGCTTCTGCTGGTATGTTTCAATACATTAATGATAACTTTTTACACGCACCATCTGAAGACCTGAGTCGTGAAACAGTAAATGTTTTATCCGAGTTGATGCTGGTACAAGCTCAAGAGTGTTTCTTGGAAAGTAGTATTCGTGAAAAGACAAAGGATGGGTTGGTTGCCAAGCTGGCTAGTCATGCTGCTTGGGTTTATGGTAACTTGATTGATTCTTTAGGCGATGCTGTCACTCGAGGTGTAGGTGTAGATAAGTCATGGATTTTAGTGTGTCAGATTAAGCAAAAGTTTTATGCTGCTGTTGCTCAAGAGCGTAAGGCAGCTGCGTGTGAACTGGAGGCCAAGTATGGTGAGTGTGTTGGTCGGTATGGCGCTGCTGAGTCAGCTGCAAAGGAAGCAGTCAAGCTAGCTAGTGGTTTAACCAGCGCTTTGTTGTCTTCCAACCATGCTAATGGTACAGTACCTACTGAAAGTGGTCACTCTATTCAAGAACTCTGTAAGAACTTGGCTGCTACCTGTAGTGAAAAATTCACAGCGGCTACGCGTGATAACGATATGATTTATCATGAAACCGTACCTCAAGAATCTATCTTGACTCCTATCGATCGATTAAAGGCAGTGAAATCGATTCCTATTGTTGAACTTTATGGTCCAGATGAGATGAAGAAAGTGATTGGAGTTGATTTGTTTTCAAAATTGATTCCTATTAGTGTTCATGAAAGCGCATCTCTTTACTCGGAAGAAAAGGCTAAATTACTTCGATTAGAAAATGAAAGGTGTGATATTGCCAAGGCAGAATTAAATGCTTCGTTGGATTATATGAAATTACCTTCTTCACTTTCCAAGTTTAAAGATCAAAAGCAAGCTTCTGTTTCGTTGGATAATTATGCTTCTCCTCCTTCTGATGTCAAGTCTTGGGCTGATCAAGTAGCTGCTGAAGAACGTCGTAGTACTTCTATTGGTGATTTATTGAATTCATTGACTTCGTTAAGAGCAAGAGCGAGACAAGGGTTAGATGAAGCTTCGTTGAATTTGGATAAGGAAATGAGAGATTGTGAACAAGGTAGAGTGAAATATGGTGACCAATGGACTCAACCACCTTCAGGTCCATTAACAAATGAGTTCCGACATGACATCAATAATCATCGTCATACTTTGGATGGGGCATCTCAATCTGATAACCAATTATTGAATCGTTATGAATCTGTACGACGCAATATTGATATATTGAAGAACGGTGGTCAAAGTCGTGAATTAGAAAAGGCATATGCTGAATGTATTTCTGTACTTGCTGATTCTAAAACTCAAGCAGGTATTAACAGCTTGTTAGATATCGATACAGAAAAGAAGGATGATAACTTGCAAGATAAAGTACAACGTGTTGAATCCATTCTTGAAAAATTACGCAAGATTGAAAGTGATCGTGATGATACGTTCCGTGATTTAAAAGACAAGACCATGTTGGATGATATATCTCAACTATTAATTTTGAACAAGAAGGCTAATGTTGAACAACAAATTTTTGCTTCTGAACTTGAAAAGTTTCGTCCTCATCAACAACGTATTTCTGCTACTATCCAACATCAACAACAAGCCATTCAGGATTTAACTGCTGCTTTCAAAGCTTTAATGGAAGGTGACGAAGCTCAAAACTTGCAATCTCAACATGATAAAGCAGATCGTTTGGTTCGTAACTTGACTTCTGATTTTAATGAAGCCAAGACTATTTACTTTGAAATAAGAGAGGGATTAAACAGAGGTATTCAATTTTATTCAGGTATTCAAGACACTGTGGATGCTTTAAACCGTAACATCAGTCGATTTGTTACTGAAAGATCCAATGAACGTAGTCGTTTAATGGATGAAATTGAAAGTCAAAAAAGTACAAGAGAGCAAGAATTACTTCGTGAAACTTTAAACAAGTATACAAGTGCTCCTCCTCTTCCTTCCACACAATCTTCTTCTTCTGTATCTCAATTGTCAAATTTGACAAGACAATTATCAATGACTGAACCTTCTGCTCCTTACAATAGTGGTTATACACCTGCTCCTCCACCAAAGCCTCAAGCATTCCAACAACAGCAACCTCCATCACCTTATGGTATTTATGGTGCTTCTACTACTGCTGTAACTTCCAACTATGGTACATCAACTGTTCCCACACCTACTTATCAACAGCCTTATACTCCTCAACCTTTTGCTCCTACTAGTACTAGTACTGCTCCTCCTCCTCCTCCTCCTCAACACCCTTCGTCACCTTATAACACTACTCAACAACAGTTCCAACCTACTCAACCTATTCAACAGCAATATACTCGTCCTGCTTATAACAACCAACCTAATTACCAACCTCAATACCAACAACCCCCTCAGGGGTATTATGGCCATATGGCTCAACCACCACCACAACAACAACAACAAAATCAACCTCAGTATCGTCCTCAACCACCCATGGCACCAATGCAAGGTGGTATGATCCCCCCTCAAGGGTATCAACAACCTCCTTACCAACAACAACAGTGGCAAGCTCAACAACCTCAGCAACAACATCAACAACAGCAGCCACCACCACCACAACAACAACAACAATGGCAACAACCTTATCAGCCACAAAGACCTCCTCCATCTAATGGTGGTGGAAACTTACTGGATTAATCTTATTTTTTTTTTTTTTTTGATAATAAAATATATATAATTAACCCCCTCTCTCATCATCACACTCCCTTTCTCTTTCTCTCGATCTATGGTAATTAAAAAGAGATAGCACAGGCTCTTTGTGGTAAAAATGTATCAAGTCAAAAACTAGTTTTTTTGCACAAGAATAACTGAATTTATATTGTGTGTTACATTGAATGGGACAACGATCTGACCAATATGTATAAAGAAATGGGCGCATTACAGTGGTTAATTGACATTAATAAATCATTTAAATCGTTACTTGAATATGATACTATAAATAAGGCTTACAAAAAAAAATAAAAAAATAATACATTCCGCAAAAAAAAAAAAGTGCCATACTAGCCCATGTTTTTCAGTGTAAAATAAATAAATCTATTGATGCTCTTGCCAAGGGACGTGTATCTATTATGACTACTTAAACATCACTTTTGATGACGTTTTGGGTGATCATTTTGGGCTTGGTGAATTTTTTTATAGCCTCCGTAAGTTACACAAGACTAGAATATAAAAATACAAATTTTTTCTTTTTTTCTTTTTTTTTTTTTCCTCTTTATTCCAAGGTCTTTTTTTTTTATATACATACATACATACATACACACACAAATAATTAGATATGATGGAAAGGTTTTCTAGAAATAAAGCTTATGCTATGATATTAGCTACTATATTTGCTATTTCGCTATTGGCGCTATTATCCAACTTGACACCTAGGCCATCTTTCTTTAACGATGTAAGTGAAACAGAAAAGTCAAGTACTGTAGGAGGGGACCATTTGATTGCAGAAGATGAACCAGAAGAAGAAGATTTAGTTAAAGTGAATACAGAACCAATAAGTGCCAAGGATTGGATACCAAAGAAATGGGGACGTCTTGGTAAAGAAATTGAGCAAGCGATTTCAGATAATGTACGAATTGCTAAACGTAAAAATGGAGATGAACGTATCTTATTAACAGCAGTTGCTAATCAAGGTATGGCAGAATATACATTAAACTGGATTGAATCATTAAAGAAGACTGGATTGGATGATAAGTTTTTGGTATTTGCTATTGATCAAGATATGGTTGAAACAATGAAGAAGCATGGATATGGTAAACAAGTTGTATTGATTCCATCAGAATGGTTTCATATTGAATTATCAGGCACATTTGAACCATGGTTATCAACTGGATATACACCTATTACACACTCAAAATCATTAGTAGTTGAAAGATTATTGTATACAGATGTTACAGTATGGTTTTCTGATGTTGATATCGTATTCACTTCAACTTCCATTTATGATTATTTGTTGATGAAACTCAATAGTAGAAAACAAACAGAAACTCTGTTTTCTCAGGAAACTGAACAAAAGATTATCAATTCCGGATTTTATATCATGAGACCTACTGATTCCAATAAACGTATTTTGGCAGCTTCCATTTATATACAAGATTCTGAAGCTGATAAGAAACCTCAAGTGACCCAACAAAGAGCTATGAACCGTGTACTTGACGATTTAAACTTAAATTATCAAACTAGTACTATCGCCTTATTAGACTTGTCTCTTTTCCCTCATGGTCGTATGTATTTTGATTTGAATATTCCAACGAAGTATGGTATGACTCCTATGATGGTTCACGCTAATTATCGTAAAGGCGATAACAAAAAGAAGGATTTAATAAAGTTTGGATTGTGGTACATTTAATCATTTTTGTGTGGCTGAACTAAAAAATAAAAAAATAAAAAAATAAAAAAAAAAACAAGAAATTACACCCACAATTTGTTGGGTGAATGTATTTTTCATTAGTACAAATCATATTATTCATACGCTTGTTTAAATTCTTTAAAGTACGATAAGTGACGACTTTAGCCTATAATTTGAGCGATTTCGTTTCCGTTAGAAGAATCTGATTTAGCTGTTTATATGCTCCTTCTCACTTATTTACAAGATGAATCCTATATTCGGTTCTTGGGCCTCAAAACCCTTTTATCGAGATGCTAGAAAGCCGGGTTTGCTGAATATGCGCTGAGATGCAAATTTGACGATAAATCGACTTTGGCGTTGGACATTACAATACCTTTTTTTTTTATATAATAAACACGAAACGAAAAAAAAAAAAAACTTTTTTCAGTTACTTACTGGGACTAATAACTGTATATCTCAGTGGAGACCTTTTCTCTGTTTAAATGCTCATATATACTACCAAAGATAAGGGCTCTTCCTTTTATTTATATAAGGAAAAAAAAAGGATTTCTATTTTATTTTATGATACATATTTTTAATTTTTTTTTTTTACTTCTTTGAGACAACCTTCTTCTTCTTCTTTTGTGGTTCAGCCTTTTTAGTTTCTACCTTTTTGGGTTGTTCCTTCTTGGGCTCAGCCTTCTTGGGTTGCACCTTAGCTTTTTTAGCTTCCAACTTTGCCTTTTTAGCGGCCTTTTCTTCCTTTACGGCAGCAGCTTCAATAGCAGCTTCTTCAGCGGCAATAGCTTCCAATTTAGCGAATCCAACATGAGAAGTAATACATGTTGCACGACACTTGGTATTAAATTCACCTATAGGTTCAATCTCACCTTCTGTATTAAGAGCTTTCTCTAAATCCCAACATCTGATAAGACCATCTGATGATACAGAAGCCAATACAAGTTTATCATCACAGTCGATCACAGTTACGGCTTTGACACGAAGTTTATGCGCTAAAATCTCTCTTACGCATTCTCCAGTCTCAACATCCCAAATACGAATTGTCTTATCTTCACTGCCTGATACAATATAATCTTTGTTGCTCTCTTTAACATGGAAATATTGCATAGTGTGAAATCTAGATGTGTGTGTAATTGAAGTGGCTATTTTAGCGTCCTATAATATATACATATTAGTATACCTTCCGATCTGTTATCTTTTTTTTTTAAAAAAAAAAAATACTTACAGCAACGTTATAGATATTAATTGTCTTGTCAAACAAAATGGCATACTTGTCACCAGTAGAGTTCCATAAAACCATCATGGGTTCCTCTAAAATAACACAAAAAGTAAGTAACCCATACACATACACACACACATACTATTGAGTAGTGTTTAAATTCAACATACCTCTTCCCAACTTGTTAACACTAGCTCTACGACCTGTCATCAAATTCCAAACAATACAAGCTCTATCAATGCCGACAGATAAAGCAATTTTACCGGTAGGATGAATAGCCATCGAATTCACTCTTCCCCTAATAATAAAGAAAAATAAGTAAAACAAACACACACACACACACACACACACATATATATATAGTATATTAGATATAACTTACTTGTGAGCTTTAAGGTTCTTTAAGAACTCCCAATCCTTTGTTCTCCACAAATTGATGGAATGATCGTCACTAGCAGACAACATATATTTACCATGAAATTGAATATCAGTGATATCACCTGAATGGTGACCGCCCAAAGAACCATACTCCTTACGCTTCTTGACATCGTAAAGTCTAATAATTTCATCGGTACTGCCAGAAGCTAAAAAGTGACCACCAATAGCTACAGTACGAATACAACCAGTATGAGCAGGAATAATAAAAATAGGTTGAAGATCGACTTTAGTTTTCTACATGAAAAAAGTTTTTTTTAATACCAAGTCAAAATACACGATTAAAAAATCTATACTTACGTCTTCATTCCAGAAGGCATTGATACCATATAAAAGACGTTCATAAGTACCAACAACAATTCTGAAATCTTCTTGTACGTCTAATAAGGCTGTAGTAGGTAAAAGTGAATTAGCTGCAGTGACAGTATCCAAGATTTGCTGCTTTGCGATTTGTGCGTCGGTCATGTCGTCCTCAGGTCTTGATCTCTTTTTTGAATCCATTTTTTTTTTAGATCTGTAAAACTTGTAAAAAAAAAATCTTTTCTCGAAGCTTGACACTTTTAACAAAAAGAAAAAAAAAACGTCATAAATTACAGCCAATCACAGAAACGTAAAAAATTGCTTGTTTTATTTATTTAATGCAGATGGCGTTAGGAGGAGAGGCAATACCACACTTTTTATTCAAAGGTGCGCTAGTAAAAAAATATTCATATACTTTATCCTCAAAAGAATCTTCAGCTAGTTTTTCTAAATAAAACAATTCACCCAAACACATTCCGAAACCACCGATGAATACTGAGTCTATTACGCATACCCAGGGGGGGGGGGGGGAGGGGAGGAGGATCAATATTTTGTTTTTTACGCGTTTATATACATAGTTTTATACTTACGACAACAGTCATCGAAATTAAGAGGAAGAGCTTCTACAGGTATAGCATCTGTAGCAACAGCAGAGATATGATGATCCCAGAACCAACGATAAGTTTCTTCACAAGCTTTTACGCCAGCACAATTAGGAAACTCTTCTTCAGAAAGATAAGCAATATCAGGTCCACCCTTTTCAAATCGTGCAGTCCAACCTGTACGAAGTAATAAGATATCTCCAATTTCAATTGTCACCTTTTGGTATTCGGCTACCTTATCCAGTTCATCCATTGTAATTTCATATCTATCGAAGGGATCAAATGTAGGATTATGAATTTCTGCCCATCTACCATAATCCAACAAGACAGCACGTCCTACTATACCCACTTGTGCAATATAGTTAATACCGAGACGATCATTTGACGTAGGTGTATCAAGAAGAATATTATCTGCTGTGATACCATTATAAAACTTTTTAGCGGGTGTATAAGAAAAATGACGAGGGCCATCCCATTGAGAAGAGGTTTGCGTATTGAACTTATCATAGTAATCATCGAAATAGGCACCACCTTGCGCTGGTTTAATATGATGCTCTAGAGTCTCACGCTTAAAGAAGGTAGGATTGGGGTATTCTAAATTCCAATTTAAAGGGAATCTTTTACCGGTTTTAATACATTTGGAAGCCTTACAAGTGCAAAAAAAAAAAAAAGTGTAAACAAATATACAGGCAGATGAAAGATAATAGCTTACATTTAATACTCTTTCTGGAGTTAAAAGATTTACAGTACCAATATTATCATCTTCACCCCAAACACCCCAAGCAGTACCTTTAGGGTACTTTGGATTTACAGGAAGTTGATCATAAGTTGGAATAGTCATAATAGAATTAAAGAAAGAGTAAAAAATGGAAAAGGATAAAACTGTTTTATATGTTTTTCGGCGTAAATTATTACTAATATGGTACTTTAAAGTTTCAGTTACTATTTAGTATATGCATTACTTGTGTTACGGTTATATCGTGTTTCACTTGATCGTACTTCATGATGTACGTTTATATTTAATATTTAATGGACCTTCTCTCTCGATCAATTCAAAGTAAAGTATTTTTTACGCTTGACTACTTTGTTGAGTAGAATGGGGTGAATTTCAATTGTAAATTTCTTGTTAAATACTTGATTTATTAACGATGAATGACATAATGATCTTAAAACAATAAGAAAAAATACAACTATTATACAACAATATAAAATAATATAAATACGATGGGTAAGTTATACTTTTTTTTTTTTTTTTTTTTGTATATAAGTTTATATTATACAAAGCAAAAAAGAACATGCCAAAGATCAGACCTGACAAGCCTCCTCTTCCTAATCCTTATCCTCTCCCTCCCAAGAAATAATGGTGAACGCCATTTTTTCCATGTAACAATTAAATAAATAAAGTCGAATTGGGAAACCAATTGTTATTTGTATTTTATACTGAGGGACTTTTTTTTACATGTCTTTATATATATATATATATATATTATATTGTAGTGAAATATATTCTTAAAATATTAGTAGTACCTTTATACTATGTATTACTGGGCTTATGACGCGTGAAAAATACAATATTAATTGTTAGATTCTCCTGCTAGAGTAGAACAACTTACATATATTTAAAAAGCCGGTTTACAATGAACATGGTTCGATTAAAGTCACAATTAAAAATATTAGTCATTCATCACTCTGGACAACATACGGCTTTGATTTCGACCTTTAACAACAATTAAAAAAATGCGATTATTAGTCATGCTGTATCAATATACAAAAGCGAAGACTGATTTTTAGGATATAATAAATAAAGTTTGTAATGATTATGTAATCTTCTGCTATAGTTTTCCTCCCTCCTCTTTTTTTTTTTTTTTTGATTTAAAAGGGTGTAGTTAATAACCAGCAGAACAAAACACCTTTTTCAAAGGTAATAAATCCCGAAACCCAGCGTTATTACAAGACAGTCACTGAGCATCAGTTTTTTTTCTTTCCTTTTTTTTTTCTTGTTAAAAAGGCTTTCTTTATTTCAAAAAAGCAAATATATAAATATAAAGACATGCAACCTGAACTATTGAATCAATTAAAGGTATTTAACCTTTTTTCCCTCCTTTTTTAACAGCAACAAATTAACCCTTTTTTTCTCTGTAGATCGAAATTCATAACAAATGCGTAGCTTATGATTATAACGACGCGACAGGTAAAAAAGTTTTTTTTTTTTTTTTTTTTTTAAAAAAAAAAGGTGAATTGTAATTGACAAAATAGAGGTATTTTAGATAGTACACTTTCCGATTTTATTATCAATTTAATTCAAGTCAATAAAACTTCCCAAGAAGTGAATGAAGAACTTTTATTATGTATGTAATATATTCACATGTAGTATATTAACTAGTTACTTACATTCTTGTAATAGTGGTTGGATCAGATTATGGTATACAAATATATATATATATAAAAAAATATTTATGATGGAGATATTAATGAAGATAGTTTTTTTTTTTCCTTAGACTCTAATTTAACACAATGGATATTTGAACGTAAATCAGAATTAGAAAACATGTCTACCGTAGCTGATCAGTCACAACCACAACAAGTAGAGCAAACTGAAGAAAAAGATGAAGATATGGATATTGCTCCCAGAACTGCTAAACCAGATAGAGAAAATAGAATGTTTTCAAAGGCAATTGGAAGTGTTATTGGACATGTCAACCGCAATGAAAGATCGTCTCAGCCTCGTCGTAACGAACATCCTCGTACTCGTTCTCACTCTCGCTCTCGCTCACCAGTACGCCAATCTTCTCGTTCTCCCGTCCGTCAATCTTCTCGTTATGAACATGAACGACAATCTTCTAGATATGAAGATCGTCGCTCTGGTAGATATGAAGAGGACCATAATAAATCTAGTAGTATACTTTCACGACTTGGTAACTCAAATACAAACTCTAGAGCTGATGGTAAAACAAAAAGGAAAAAAGCTATTTTGGTTGAAAATATTTTACTTATTTGTATTTTTTTTTTTTAGAGGAGAGACCTTCTGTGTTTGATCGTTTAGGCGGTGCAAAACCTATTACTATCACACAAAACAAGCAAGAACCTGCTAAAAAAGAGCGTTGTAAATACTGGCCTAATTGTAAAAACGGAGAAGAATGTATCTATTTTCATCCTACTACCGTTTGTCCGTACGTATACACACACACACACACACACACAATACTAATAGAAAATATGGTAACTAATATTTTTTTTTTAATTCATTCTTTAGTGATTTCCCAAACTGTCCAAACCCAACCATAGAATGTATGTTTATTCATCCAGAAATCGCAAAGCCTGTGATGCCACAACAAATCAAAAAATTAGCTGTGCCTTGTAGATTTTTCCCTTACTGTTCCAACCCTCAATGTCCATTTTTACATCCAGCAGTAACTCAACCTTACTTTATGCAACCAAAGCCTTCTTTTATTGCAACTGGTCAACGTGTTCAAATACCTTGTAAAAATGCCGATTCCTGTACTAGACCAGACTGTCACTTCCTTCATCCTAAAGATCCTAACCCTCATACAGAAGTCATTGTAAGTATTTATTTATTTATTTTATTGTAATTTTTTTTTTAAAAACTTGTATTATTTTTTAGTGTAAATTTGATGGTGCTTGTACAAGACCTAATTGCTTTTATAAACACACTCAGCTCAATAATCCCAACAAGGTGTTTATAAAACCCGACCTTACCAATCGCTCATTCTCAGTAGCTGAGGACGAGGTTGTAGAACGTATCACTGTAGGTAATAGTGCTGATTTAATTACCAATAATAATCAACCTGAACCATCCACTATGAACACTGATGACGATGTAGTAATGGACGCTGACTAAAATAAATATAATACACACGCTTTTTTAAAAAAAAATTATGCGCAAAAAATAAACCACCATTATACTTCACAAAACTAGCCTACGTGTAGATTTTTAGAATTTTAAAGGAAGATCAAAGCAAAAGTTTTTTTTTATTTTTATTATCGCTTGTACATAAATATTTTTTTTTCTATTTGTTATGTAATAAAAAGAGAGAAGAGGGGGTAATATACGTGCACACAAAACTTAAGTCCAAGTGTATTGAGGTCCTCCTCCACCTTCAGGAACAGTCCAATCAATGTTTTGAGAAGGATCCTTGATATCACAAGTCTTACAATGAATACAGTTTTGAGAGTTAATTTGAAGACGCTTCTCTCCAGGCTTATTTTCATCATCAACATATTCATAAACACCGGCAGGACAAAATCTGTTTTCAGGGCCATCATAAATTTCTAAATTTCTTTCAACAGGAATCTTTTCGTCACGAATACGTAAATGAACAGGTTGATTTTCAGCATGGTTAGTACCAGTACGTGATACACTAGTTAATAAATCAAATGAAATAACACCATCGGGTTTAGGATAATCAATGGGCTTTGACTCACTAAAAAAAATAGCGTGAGAAATTTTTTCAAGTAATTGTAACCATATATAAACTTACGCGGCAGTCTTCATACATTCCCAATCAGCCTTTTTATGCTTGAAAGTCCAAGGTGTACGTCCCTTAAAGAATAAGGTATCAAGGCCAGAGTACATTAAACCACCCCACAAACCTAAAGAAGTATGGAAAGATGGGATAACATTACGAACTTGATAAAGTTCATCATAAACCCAAGAGTTTTTGATATTTTCTTCATAAGTATCAAGTAACACAGGTTCAGTTGATTCTTCATCAACGCCGGAAGCAAATAGCTTTTGATAAGTAGATTCAGCAGCAAGCATACCAGATTTCATGGCAGTATGGGTTCCTTTAATCTTTGGGACGTTCAAGAAACCAGCAGTACAACCAATTAATGCACCACCAGGGAAAACTAATTTGGGAATAGATTGATAACCACCTTCGTTGATAGCTCTAGCACCATAAGAAATACATTTACCACCTTCCAAAAGACTCTTTACAGAGGGATGATGTTTAAACATTTGGAAAGATTTATAAGGGTTCATATAAGGATTGGTATAATCTAAACCAACAACATAACCAACAGTGACAAGATGACGATCAGCTTCAAAATGATAAATAAAACTACCGCCATAAGTATGAATATCTACTGGCCAACCAACTGAATGTGTAACAGATCCAGGTTTATGCTTTTCGGGTAAAACTTCCCAAACTTCTTTAATACCGATACCATACTTTTGTGGACCACTTTCTTTACGCAAACCAAAATTCTTTGCTAATGTCTTTGTAAGGGAACCATGACAACCTTCAGCGAATAAAGTAACCTTTGCCTTTACTGCCATACCTCTTTCATAAGTATCCTAATTTAGGGTGAGTAAATATATATATATTTTTTTAGGGGTAAATTATTTAAAGTCGTGGGAAAAAAAGTAAAAAATAAGTTTACCTTTGGCTCAAAGTTTTTATCTAAACCAACATCATTCAAATCAACACCACGTACACTACCATCTTCATTATAAAGTACTTGACTAGCAGCAAAACCAGGATAAACTTCAACACCCAATTCTTCAGCTTGTTCACCAAGCCATTTAACAAAATTGGAAAGAGATACAATATAATTACCCTTGTTATTCATTTGAGGTGGATGAGGTAAAGGAATTGAAAGAGTCTTTGTCATAAAACGCATAGAATCACTTGTGACAGGAGTATTTAAAGGTGCACCCTTTTCTTTCCAATCTGGGATCAATTCATCGAGAGCCTTTGTTTCAATAACTGCTCCACTGAGTGTATGAGCACCTATCTCACCAGCTTTTTCAAATACCATAACACGGCATTCTCTACCTTCTTCATTAGCTAACTGCTTTAAACGAATAGCGGCTGCTAAACCAGAAGGTCCTCCACCAATAATAGCAACGTCAGTTTCGTCTTCAAATTGTTCTGAGCGACGAGGATCATCTTCAGGTAAAGAGTTTCTATCAAAAGGAATCCAAATAGCTTGACTAGCAGAACTGGAAATATAACGTCTGCTGGTATTAGCAGTTAACCGAATCGCCATAGAAGGTGACATGACCTTGGTGCTAATAGCATTGGCAACGCGAGGTAAAACTACCTTTACACGACTAGCTGCAATATTTCTAAACATGAAATATATCAATAAAAAAAAATGTAAGTAAAAGAGAAAGAGAGAGGGGTAGTGATAGGGAAAAAAAACAAAAAGGAAAGGGTATTAAAGATGAATAAATTTTTTAAACTCTGCACTGAGAAATCAAGCATCTTTCACATGAGTTGGATGTCAGCACACGTGACTCATCTAAAAAACCTGAACACAAAAAGATGTTGTTGTTACACTTCAACAATCCTATTGTTTAAAACTCCCAATCTATTTTTCCTAGACATTAACATTTACTCAGATTTTAGTAAATGATTCTTGAGCGAATAGAGTAAATTTACTACCGTCTTCCGTGAATCAATTAAATATTATCTTTAACAGCCTTGTATATATTATTCTTATTGTGGTGGCGCACTACTTTTGTGTATGTCTCCTCAAAATTTTGGGGATCTGTCTGATTTACTACACCCACAGCCACTAACTTCAGGCACGAGAAATATTTATATATAACATTTAGAAGGGTTGTTGGTGGCTTAGAATACCCAACAAGTCCTTGCAAGTCGCAAACACGAACTTGAAACCCACAAAAGTAAAAATTGACAATCATTTCCGGCTTAACTGTATATAGAGTTTATTGCTTTTTGTACAAAAAAAAAAAAAAAAAAAAAAAAAAAAAAAAAAAAAAAAAAAAAAGAGAGAGAGAGAGAGCATAATATACGTATATGTAAGTATATATTTAAAAGAAAAAGAAAAATTCCTTTTTTTTATCAGTTTAATCAGTTGCAGTTTCAGCATATGCTAAACCAGCTTTAACAAAAGCAGTGAAGCCAGTATAAAAAGCACCTGTAACCATTTGATGAATTTCAAACTGTCGATCAATTTGAACGGCCTTACCAACACTCTTGGCTGCCAAGTCCCAAGTACGTTGACGAATTTGATGTTTTTCATCCATAGTTTGAATACCATCAACGGCGTAATTCATTACACTTGATAAAGCATCTATTAAAACGATTAGATTATTTTACAAAGTTAAAAAAAAAAAAAAAAAATATATATATATATATACCAGGGATAGGGCTCTTTTTTAAAGCAATTGCACTCAAGACAGCAGCATTAATAACCAAGTTGGATATTTGGGCACGAATAGGTCTAGGTTGTCCTTCTTCTTCTTCTTCTTCTTCAGGAAGAAGATCGTTAAGGGAAACAAGACTGAGTTTATGTCGTTCTTTAAGTTCAACCAATTTCTTTTCAAGAGATTCTTTTACTGTAGGATCAGATTCCACTATAAATAATAATGATTAATATTTTATATTATAATATTAAAAGGGATTAAAACTTACAAGGTAAAGCAGATATTAACTTATCAAGACCCATCATATAAAGGTCAATGGCCATTTGTTGATTTCCGGAATTATTCATATCGGTCGCAACATTAATTAAGGTTACGGCATGTTCCATTTGTTTTTTATCGATGGTGGAATTTACTGCTGATAAAGGGGTTTTAATATCAGTACCTGCGTAACTTGAAAACGAAGCTCGTTTCCAAATGGTTGAAAGGGTGTTTGAAAACCTTTTTTCGGATACGATAGGTTGAGTAGGCGCAGCTTCATAGGGTGGTGGAGCCATTGAATAACGTGGTGAACCTGGTGGTGTTAAACGCCTATAAGCGTTAAAATTATCCTCATCCTGTTGTTGTTGTTGTTGTTGTTGTTGTTCTTGTTGACGATGTAATTCCGCTTCTTGCTCTTTTCTGTAAGAAGGAAACCAAGTAGAGGCATTGTTCATCATGGGTAGTTTATCTGCTTGAGATAATACTCGAGATACGAGTGTAGACATATTTATTTATTTTTTTATGTATTTAATACTTTATGGGTATAGGAAGTAAAGAAGAAGAAGAAGAAGAAAAAAAAAAGAAAAACTATATAAATGATTTTTTTTTTTTTTTAAGGTTATTAATAATTCATATGCTTATAATTAAGATATCAAACAGTAAGAAAAAAGAAAAAAGGTTTAAAAAAAACAAAGTTTATCTTTATAAAAAAAGTAACGCCTTTATTATATTTCTTCCACGTGAAAATGCTGGATGTAACACCATCGAAGCATTTTATACTGCTGTATTATTTTCATGTGAATATTTACAAGTAAATATTGTTATATATGTTACTCTTTCAACAAGCAATTAAATATTGGCAATTAGTAGATGATGTGGAATACTAGTAAATAGAATTAAAAAGAGAAAAAAGGATACATATCATACAAAGTTACATAACTATAGAAGAAAGCTTTATATATCGCTATCCATGATTTGGTAACAAAAAATAGGACAATTATAGTTGCACGCACTAGTTACTACAAACGCAATCTCCACAACATGAGGTCAGCGTATTGATTTGTCCACGATCAACTTTTGGGGATAATTTTTTTTTTTCTTTTCGGCAGCTTCCAATAAAACATGAACAACGACTACTTATTGGCATACAAATATCATGATTTAATTTATAAGTGCATTCAATACAAGCTCCCCCCAATTATTTATCTCTTTTAATGCGCTCTTTATTTTGGTGGTGATTTTCATTACCATTTGCTTATGACACTTTCACGGGGGTTTTTTTTTTAAAAAGTATTCACAAGCTTATTTAAGGCACAAAAGTTACATAATTATCAAATTTCGTTATCTTTTTTTTATTTATATATGTTTGTATTATATACTTACTGATATTAAATTATGGGACTTGATTCAACCCTCTTTTTTTCATACAATACCTTGTAATACTTTCGTAATACCTAGTCACAATTGGTCCCTTTAATCTTTTTTTTTTTTTTTTTTTTTTTTTTTTCAATCTGTCCAACATGACTTTCCGTCTACCAATAGGAAGAACTATGTCTAGTTTACAACAACAGCTACCTTTAATCACCAAGTTACCATTGCTATTAGTCGATTTTGACCAAACTATTACTATACATGATACTATTGCTCCTTTAGGTCAATTTGGTGTCACTCAATCACATAACCGAAACCCTTGGTCTTATTTTGCTGATAGCTATTTAAACGATTATCGAACTCATCGAAACCAATTAGACCATCTACCCAATGAGTGTACTTTTAATGACTTCGTTCAACAATTAAATACTTATAAACCTATTGAAAAGGCTTCGTTAGCTCGAGTCAGTAAACATAAAGTGTTTCAAGGTTTATCCAGACAGGCTATTAAAGAAAAAGCTTTCGAGCTAAGTCGGACAGAACTTCAGAGCAATGTCATATCCACTTTAAAACTGTACAAGGAACAAGTACGGATCGTGTCATTGAATTGGTCCAAAGATTGGATTTTAGGATTCTTGCACCAATTAGGACTAGAACCCGAACAAATTTATTGTAATGATTTGACGTTTATGAATGATATTTGTACAGGTGATATCACTCCACAAATTTTGACCACGGGTGATAAACAGCAACTTATTAATGAATCTATTCGAGCGAACCATGGGGTTATTTATATTGGTGACTCTCTTGGCGATATTGAGCCATTAGGTTAGTCCACTTATTTATGGCTTAACAAATTATTATTTTACTAATATTATTTTATAGTCAAATCAAATATTGGTATTGTTATTGGAAATGATTTATCCTTAATAAAGACACTAAATGATTTCGGTTACACTGTGCAAGAAGATACTTCAAAGGCAAGCCATTTATATCGTGTTGATAATTGGCATCAAATCAAAACAATACTCGATAAACATTACTATACCATATAGAAATTACAATAAACACACACCCCACCCCCCTTTGTATTTATATCCATAAGTTTTTTTTTTTTTACATGAGCATCAAAAAGTGTTTTATTTTTGGTTACTTAAAAATCAAAGATATTAGGAATAACCAGTTTAAGCACGACGAGAAGAAGCAATGGCACCTTGGAGTTCTTCAATCTTCTTCTTGGCACGGAGGAATGTACCGAGCTAATAAAGAAAGAGTTAGTACCTTGAACAAACCCTACCATATATATATATATATATAAAAACTTATAAAAAAATTGACACTTTACCTTGGACTTACAGAGCTTTCTGGCACGCTTATCCTTGGAGTTCTTGATCAATTCCATAAGACGACGTTCATAAGGAGCGAAACCAGCAACCTCACGAATGATGCTTCTAACGAAAGTGGTACGGTTAGAAGAGGCCTATATTAAATCAAGTTAGTATTTATATTTTCGTTCAAGTTTTCTGGATTAATGAATATATGTCTATATACACGTATATATTTCTCGGGATTGACACAATTAAACATCAACAACTGTCCACGTGTTGTATGTTCATTTTTTCAATATAGATTTTGACATAAAAAAAAAATTGGTATATTGTGTTTAACCCCGATATATATGTACTTGTATATAGACATTAAATCCATCCATCCATTTTGTTGATTTGTATACATACACCAATCTTGTTAGAAGGCTTGGCCTTGAGGACACGCTTGGTGACGATGTGACCTTTGTTGATGCCGACGGCGATTCCAGAAGCAGCCATTTCGATTAAGGAATAGAGAGAGGAAGATTTTATTTCATACTTGAATTTTGCTACAGGTTATCAAGTTCAATGTGGTCCCCTTGTCTTTTTAATTCCCCGCTTATTTTTCTCTGTATAAAAAAAAATCCGAGCCGGCAAAATATGGCAGCTGTGTTTTTTCAGGATAATCATATATCCAGAAATAAGAAAGTTACTTACGCTATTATACTGTATACACCTGAAAGCCTATTCAACAAAAGGTTATATGCCTTGCAAATTCCTTTTATTGTTGAGAAGAAAAAAAAGTTACCAGATATCAATATTGTAACTAAATGTGTTTGTTTGAATCAAGACCACCTACTTTTTTATTGGTAGTATTATTACTTTGACAAAAACATTAGGATACTAAAATAATAAGTATACAAATTAAATTATGTAACAAGTTTTACCTGTTTTACATGTCTGAAATACATCGAATCTTTATAAGTATGCCATAATGCCTTCATGTGCTACAATATATGATTCAATACCTTGTCCATTGCTGTAATCAATTCTTCATAAAAAATATAGTCTTGATTCACCATATATTATAGTCAAAAGCATTACCTATCACAATGCAGATACGCTACAATGACTTAGATATTAGTTCAACTTGAAAATACATTTATAAGTATAGATTTTAGTAGCAATAAATAAGTTACTTACCAACTAATTTATTTGAGACGCGTTTATTTAGTCTATGAAGAAATTGTATGAAAGCGCCTAGTCTTTAAGAGTGTATTATCAATCAATGTTATTCATGAACATAGGGATAATAATTAAGCATATAAAAAGAGTGTAATGCGATAAACCTTACAGTTATTAAACTTGAATGGGGTATATATCATCAGTGAATCTTTAGAAATTTAACTAGAAAAACTAATTAAATACATAGGGCTGATAAGTGAAAAGGGGTACAGTATAAACCAAATAATGTGAACACTAAGATACTTTTATTCCTATATATCATAGTGGTTTTTTAATTGTATCCTTATGTGGCACTATAACAAATAGCTCTATAATATTTCAATTGACAACAATAATCATATTTAAAATGGTGGTTCTAAGGTTTGAACTCTTATATAAAAAAAAAGATACATAGCATAGTTTTTTGTAAAATAACTTTGACGAGTTCAATAACTATTAAAGCACTGTAGACCACTATCGTTTGACAAGTATCCTTTTTAAAACACTTGTTTTACATGAATGTCTGGGCATCACTTCTAAAAAAGGTCATTTTAGCAGTGATCGAAATAAGGTATAATTAAAAGTCAGGAAATGGTTCTTTTGCTCAAGTTGCAAAGTGAAAGTTAGTCGTTAAGAAGATGTATTTAGTATCAAACATTGAAAACTGCTCGTTGTTCTATATATTTTCTCTATTTTTTGACTTTTTTTTTTCTGTTGTTCATTTTTGATCATTTTAGGGGTCGACCCCTTTTGTTTTTCGGAATTTTGGCAATTACTCCCAATCCGCTTTACCTATCTTTGTGGAAAAAACAATAATGATAAAGTGCTCTTTTAGTTTCTTCCAATCCATCTAAAATCATATTTTTTTTTACTAAAAACACTAAGCGAGTAATCAACGTTAAAAACGTTTTTTTTTTACTCGAATTTTAATTTAAGCGGATATTAGAATAGCATTTTCTCGCTCTGGTTTGGTTGTAGCACTTTTATTTATAAGTGAATAAGAAAGGGTTATTGAAGATATTTAATCGTTACTATAACCATAAATAGCAGTAGAAAATTACATTTTATGTAATCACGTAAACTAAAAAAATGGGTAAAAGCGCGTCGCGTAAATAGATGGCATTTTTGTCCAAAAAAGTTATTTTTAAACTGTGATTACTCCCTCAGTTTTTGCATTAAAAGCTTCATTTAAAATGGATTCAAAACGTCTAAACGAGTAATTTTTTATCCTTGTATTTTATACAAAGAAAAGAAAATTGGATCCATAGGAATCGCAAAAAAAAAAACCAAAAAAAAAGAGCTTGACCCCTGAAAGTGAAAATCGAAAAAAGAAAAACAAAAAGGTACGTTTTTAATTATCAAAGATATATTGAATACAACCATTTGATATTATACAACTTGGGTCCAAAAAGATTTCCTTGCTTCTTGATAGTTAAATTAAAAACCATTATTTATTATAGTTACCTACTAAAATTAGCAGTAATTACCACACCTCAATTGCTCTATAATTCTCCTCTCTCGTCACTTTGGAGTGTTTTTATTATTATTAAACTTTTTTTAACTGTCTCGGGAAATACGATGCATCTCGTTGCTACATACTCATTGTCAAAACAAAAACAAAAATTTTTTCGAGAAAGTTAGCCGTGGTTCTAGTATCTGATGGAGAAACTCTGCTTTTTTTTTTCGTTCGTTTAAGTTATTAGCCTAATGACTCAAATTTTCCTTCTTGAGTTGCAGACCAAGGAGTCTGCCATAGGTGCGAATATTTGAGTGCCAAACACATATCAGTAAGGAAACGGATCGATACGAAATTTTTAATATAACAGTATTACCCGGCAATGATGTTTTATACTGAAACGGCGATTTAAAGCACTGATGGTCGGATCCAAAAAGATGGTGAAGTATTCCGGAGTAAGGTAAAGCCGGTTCACGCCTAAGTTTCCCTCAAAGATAGCAGAAACTTATACGCGGTCTGATGAGGTAAAGCGAGATGATTAGAGGCCTCGGAGACGAAACGTCCTTAACCTATTCCTAAATTTTAAATATGTAAAATGACCTGTTTACTTAATTGACAATACAGGGTAAACCGAACAGAAAATTAAGGAGCCTCAATACACGCTTATCAGACACCACGAAAGGTTTTAGTTCCTCTACGACAGCAGGATGGTGGTCATGAAAGTTGAAATTCGCTAAGATATTCGAAACAACTCATCTACCAAATAATCAAGCGTATTATCCCTAACTTTGCCATTATTGTAGAAGCAAAGCAATAGCTACTAAATATTTATACATTTCATAATTTTAATTTTATAGACGATTTTCGAACAAACGTATATAAGCCTTTATTTAATATATATATATATGTAAGCCATTGTAGCTCGTTTGACCTGTCCTACACTTCCGAAATACGCCACAATAGTAGAAAAGAACAATTAGTACGCGCCAAGATATTAATCCGTTATATTATGTAATACGATCTAGTCTATTGCAATGCTCAAATCTTCATCAAAATATAATACTGATATCATCATTCATTATGGTTACCTATAATAATATCAATACACTGTGTAATTTTAATTAGTGTACCTATTTTTTTTTCTTTCAGTTTGTGTCGATCTACAATAGTGCAATTATATTTTATCTGTGAGAGATGGACAATGTAGGATCGCTTAATGAGCTTTGTAAGACCAAATGAGCCACAAAAGAAAATGTAACCGTCAAAATGTAACAACAAAAAGATGGTTAGAAGAAAATAATTTAAATAGAACTCTAAAGTATTACCATAGTTTAACAAACCGCCGAACACCATATATACATTACACAGTTATTAGTACATATGGTCTAGAACAAGTACTTATATTAAATGTTTCTTGTATGAACCAAAACGTTCCACTATCTGAACTGGTAGTATTGTTAGTTATATACCTGTCAAATAATTTGCCAAGTATATTTAAACTATTTACTTTTTGATTATATTACTCATAAATTGATATATTATAAAACTATATTATATTGTCACTTGGAATAAGTGCCAAAAAGCTTGTATGGCTTCACGTTTTTATTAGAGTACAAGCAATAGAATTGAATGAATAGTTATGTAAAATTATAGATATTTTGAACTCTTACATAACAAATATTATTTTGTATCACTAATTGTCGAATGACTTTGTATTGTATGAAACAAGTTCGAGATGATGGTGTATATTCGCAGCATATGCTTACATGTGACATTACTTTATACACATGATACCTCCCCCCTTTTTTTCTCTCTCTCTCTCGACATTCTTTTTTTTTGTCAAAAAGTGAACATATAGTGGCGAACGGGTTTCACTAGTAAATATTTGGAATATTCCTAATTCCAGTTTACATTGTATATTTTAAGTGATAAAAACTGGTTGTGTATCAGTTACGTAAAAAAATAATACCAGCGTTTATGGAAATTTGTTTAAGGTTTGGACTGCGTGGTCTTCCCAGTTTTACCGTTAATGTTATATTGATAAATTTTATTTTTCGAGAATAAAGAGTTTCCTCTATTGTAGGTCCTTTTATAGTGGAACATTTGCAATTGAACTAACTTTAGCAAATTTTTTTTTTTTTTGTTTGTTCCTGAAGACGCTTTGTCTATTATATGAAGCTCTCTCTTTTAACATCTATTTTTATTGTAGGAGTATAAACACGAATATATATAAGATCCTTGTTGTGAGCTATGCTCCTCAAATTCATTGATTTTACTGGTTTCATTAAAAAAAAACTTGCCATTTTTTCAGCTGAATATCAATTTGGAAGTAAATTCTTCTTTTGGGAATTAAAGGTACACAAAATGGTGTTTAACTACGTTGAATACTTTTTCTCCTGAACAGAAATGTTTCTTTTGGATTACATATGGATATAACTTAAGAATAGATACGAAGTTATGAATAAATATAAATTAGAGTTATATATGACAAGAATGACACATACACACACACAAAAAAAAAAGGAGTCAAAAGCTACAGCGAAAAATAAACTAAACTAAGGAAAATAACACGCGACTGACACATAGCCAATTTGCCAAGTGGGCTGGTGCTGCATAGTGTGGCAACTATCGTCATGAGAACAAGGTAGTTTACTTGTTTTAACGTAAAATTTCGAAAATATTTGAAAAAAAAGACCCTGCTTTTCTTTGTTCTATCGTAGGACAGTTCCCAATTTTCCATGTAAAAAAGACAAAAACTCAGTGTCACTCCCTTTTTTTTTATGTATGTAGTACTAATGGTATCTTCTTCAAATGATGAAACAGATGAGTAACTGACAAAAATAAATTTTTAGTTGTTATTGAATTCAGTTTATTTAATAAATGGGTTTGATAATACATATACACATATAAATATTTAAAAAAAAAAAAAACCTTTAGCGGTAGTGCAATATAATAAAAAAAAAGGGGGTGGAAGGAGAAAGGAAGGTAATACAGAAAAGAAACTGGTATGTGTACATAAAATAACAATAATAATAACATTTATAACGTATTTACAAAATAATATACAATAATAATAGAAAGAGAAAAAAAAAGAGAGAGAAGAGAAAGGGTCTATGTAGTGGGTTGAAGTGGAGGAGATGTGATGATATATCTATTTTCAGCACCTACAACACCTTTGTTATGTTGCTTCTTACAAGAAATATAATGTCGATTCATATCATGTTTACGTGCAAAGGCTCTATTACATAATTTACAGGCATGAGGTTTAGGTCTATTTGGATTGTGAATTTGAATGTGTTCACGCATATTGTTGGCTCTGTTGCTTGTATGGCTACAGTAAGGGCATTTATGGATCTTGGCTCTTCTTCCAGATGGAGTTGTCATATTAATCTTTCTCGTATTACCCCCAACCACTTTTTGTTCTTCTTCCTCTTCTTCTATATCATCTTCCGAGAAAAAACAAGTTGCACTAATTGTAGATTGTGGCTGCACATGTGGCGAGGATGGTGCCACAGCGGAGGATGAGGAAGAAACATATAATTCCATATCATCTGTTGTGAGAGGGGACACACCGTTGTGATTACCAAACAAAAACTCCGAAATTTGGTGGCTCTCATCATAATTTTGATCTGTAATAATACTTAATGGTTGACCTAATGAAGGCGATGGGGTCGTGGCGGATAAATAAGGTGAATTGATGTAATCATTTACCTCTGTTGCAGTTAAAATAACATCATCTGGTACGGGTGATGAAGGACGAGAATAATTGTTAGAAGTGGTGGGTGGAAATAAATACAAGTTGTTGACATAGCTCCCAGTGGGAGAAGGACTATTTATAGGAGAAAGTTGAGATTGCTGAATTTGTTGTGGTTGTAAGGAAGGTGATAAATAAGTGAATCCATAAGAACTAGAGAGTTCATGTTGATTGCTGAAAGAAGTATCGATACCAAGTTCATTATTGTTTATAAAAGTAGGTGACATAGCTGGACTACCAAGAAATTGAGAAGGAGAATTGGGGCTACCGACATATGAATTGTTGTTGTTGTTGTTGTTATAAGATGGACTACCAACCGTGAAAGTTCCATTATTGAAATTGGTGGATTGAGGACTACACCCGCCCCCGAAATAAGCAGGCGATGTGGGACTACCATAACCATTTTGAGGACTACCAATATTTATAGGACTATTAATTTGTCTGGGAGAATATATACCGTTATTTGAATAAAATGACTCAGTGGGTGATCTAACAGCCAATCCATCAAAACAGACAGTCAAATCTTCAGCGGGGATATATGGAGATTGAGCCATACTATTGGCTAAAGAAACCAGGTTATGATCTCGATAACTATATGAATGATGTGAATTATAAGATGTAGATAACAAGTTACTAGGCATAGTTAAACCTGCAAAAAAAAAAAAAAAAAAAAAAAAAAAAAAATTGTATTAATATACTAGAAAAAAAATACATATATATATATATATATATTACCTTCATAATCCCCTCCGGTATGGTTATTATTATTCATTGGTACATTTAAAGGATAAGATCTAGGTATATCTATAGGTGCTACAGGTGGTGAAAAGGATTGTTGTTGAAAAGACTGTTGTTGTTGTTCATAAGAAGGACTTTGAATTTCTGTCATTTGATTTTCAGTAGGTAAAGTAAGTTGAAGTGTTACTGGAGACGCTGAAGAGTTTCTCATATGATCTTCTTGTGTTGATTGATATGATTTTCTTTTATCATTTTTATTTGCGTATGTTTTATTTTTGAAAGTGGGAGTGACAGTAAAGACATGATCTTGAATAGAAGATAGAAACTTCACTGGAGAAGTATTGAATATTGCGTGAGCCATGGTTTATAAAAAAGGGTGGGGGAATATGTATTTATAAAGAAAAGAAGTAGTAATTTATTTTGTTATATGCAATTGTACAAAAAAAAAAAAAAAGAAGAAAAAATTTCTTTTTGATAAAGAAGTTATAAAAAAGAAGAAGGAAAAAAAAAATGACTTGTTCACTCCATCCTCCTCCTTTTTATATTTTTATGAAATTACTACTTTTGGAATTACGGTTTTTTTAACAGTGCAGTTCGTTAGTAGATGTTTAGGTGTGACCAAACTGACTATATTGGGACACTAGGGACTGTACGGAATTCCATAGACTAAGTTCAGATTGGTTTGTTGTTACAGGCTTATTATAACTATCTCCGCTATGTATTTTCTACTCTTTTTTTTATTTTTTATTTTTTTTATTTTTATTTTACTAGGAAAAAAAAAGAAAAATAAGTATATATGAATTGTGTTATTTTGAAAGAAAGAAAAAAAAAAAAAAGCAGAATGGGAGGATAAACGGGTCTAAGTAAATATGCTAGCTGTTGTTTATTGATTTACAAGATATGAAGCAGAAAACGTTTATGTAAAAAAAGATACAAGAGAAAAACGTGGTCTATAAAACTCTAAAATTGTAACAGATCAAAAAAAAAAAAAATCATTTCTTTTTAAGGAAAAAAAAAAAGAAAAAAAAGTCTAAAATAAAGCTTCATAAGTGACTTGACAAAACAAAACAACTATTATGATAAAGTTGTCAATATTGCAAGTATTTCTTTATAATTAACCAGGTGCCTAAAGGTAAGCAATTTTTTAAGACTAGGACGGAATTATGATACCCCGCGAATAATAAAAGAGAGAAAAATGGATGATATCACTAGGACTTTTTTACCCGGGCTCACAACGTGTAACCCTTTTTTTTTTTTTCTAATTGGAAAGCTGTTTTCCTTCTCGTACCGTACAATTGTGTTGAACTTTAGAGAAGATCAATGCTAAGCAGATCCCAATTTATAACTTAAAGAGTACAATAACTATCGGGTAGAACCGAGCCCTTTTTTTTTTTTTTTTTTTTTTTTTTAGGGTTACAAGCTTCGCAGCTAGATTCTTTTTCTTTATTCTGAATGGTGTCTAGATTATTATCTTTTTTTTAAAAAAATAAAAAATTGCAATTGTATTGATTTAGAAAGCAAATAAGAAGAATAAAATAAAAAAATAATGATTAGTTAAAAATAAACAGTTTATTTTTATTTGTGGTAACCGTCGTACAATTAAAAATACAACAGGTTAACATAGTATGAGTTAAATATTTTCTTTCAGAGTATAATTGCCTCAATCTTGCTACATTATGGAACCTATTAATATTAAAACCACGAGAAAAAAAATTTATACATAATTGGGAATATCATCAGTATTAAACCTGCATTTTTATATGTAGCGGCAAATGTTTGTTGCCAAATGCACTCCGGCTGAATGTTTAAACATCCAACCGTAACCAACTAAAAACCTACAGATAAAATATGTTCCAGAGACGATCTATAATACATAATGATTTAAAAAATGCTACGGAAATTACACTAAAAGACAAAAGTAAGATAAGCTTCTTTTGTTTATATGAAAAAACGTGGTTGACTTTTGTTTCACCCTTACATGTAGAAGACCATAGGATCAGGTACCTCTTTAAAGCTATTACACTGTTTGACACGCACGTGCCAATTTTTTTAAGTAAAAATAAACTCGCGTGGAAGAAAAGACGACGATGATGTCAGTGATATTAACTGGCTATAATAGCTCATTTTTTTTTTGTGCATATATGATAAATATGGCTGAGCAATATTGACAGATGAATGGCTCGTTTCGTAAAGTTTAAGCTCTTTTTGTCGTTACTGCTTCTTTTAGGAAGGTGATCTTTCCTTTTTTCTTTCTAGCTTTTTTGGCGTATTTGTCTATCCCTTTTGTTAGGTATAACCTTCCTCCCCGCATTATACGCGTGTAACACATATTGTACTTGCTTTAAAGTGTTTGAGACCGGATTAACTCACTTCCCTTTTTTTTTTTTTTTTTTTTTTATAAAACTCATCAACTTCCGATCCCTTTTTCTTTTTTTTTTTAAATAAACGTCAAGTTTAGTTATCTTTAAATCGCGTAAGAATTTACCAATCATATCGTTATTTTTGTTTGTTTTTTAAAATTCCCATACATTTTTTGCTCAGCCCTTATATTATAATCTCAGTGTAATATTATTACAAAGTATTTTAATTGTTGTACAAACCAGGTCATAAGACTTGCACTTAAAAAAAAAAGAAAAAAAAGGTAACTATGGAAAAATGGTTAATTTTCTTATATGTGTCGCCTGATCGACAAGGTAAAAAAAAAAAAGAAAGAAAGAAGGAAATGAAAAAGACCTTGGAGTATGGTTCTTTTTTTTTTTAATAAATTATTATTATTATTATAAACATTACATGTATTGTAAATAACTTTATTTAGTATTGTTTGTAAATTACAAGAAAAGCGGAATAAACAGTACCTTCATCTTAGTTACTGTACAACAATTCTCCACATTATTACACTTATTTGGAGCTTTTAACCAATCAACAGAAAAAGAGTCAATAATGATAATACCCACTGAGACCTTTTTTTTTTTAATTCAGGTCACCTCTTTTTTTTTTGTCCTCCCATTAGAGTTTTTTTTCCCACTAGTATCTTTGATCTTTTTTTTTTTTTTTTTGCTCTTTCCCCCTTTTTTTCTCTTTCTTAATAGTTTTTTTTTTTACTGCTTGTAAGAAAAAAAACATGGGTAATCAACCAAGTAAAGATGGTTTAGTTGATAGTACAAACCAGAAAAGAAATCGGGCTAGTGGTAAAGGAAGTTCTTTATATAAGCAAGATTATCAACAGTTGGAGAATAATCGAGTGATTGGCAACAATGGACCAACAAAGTCTTCTTCTTCTAGATTATTAAACAGAAAGAATAATGGCACCAATGGACCTGTTGTTGTCAGCCCAGTACGACATCAATTTGTGCTAACTGATCATGTTACCCCCTTAGTTTCTTTATCCGCAGCCAGTTCATTTAATGTATATCAACGTCGATCTTCTGGTCGAGATACCCGTAGTATGTCTTCAACTTCTATTACAAGTGAAGAAGGTGAACCAAATACGCCAACTTATTACAGTAACAACACAAGGTCGTCTTATGATGATTTTGCCAATTCGTTTATGAATGAAATTCAGTTACAACAAAAGAAATTATCAAGTTCTTTACCTGTCAAGCATTCAGATGGATTTATTATAAACACCACTTCTTCTACTAGATCTTCAGAAAGTAGAATGTCTTCAAGAAAGAGAGATAGTAGGGATATATGGGTATATGAATATGGTGCTGAAAAGGAACGCGACAGGTAAGTTATAAAACGCATAAATTTTTTTGTTTTTATTTTTATTCACACACATTTTTTCTCTTTTGGAAAATAATGTTAGACAAACACGACAGGTGAGAACACAAAATATTTATGGGTAAATTAGTCGATCGTTTAACCTTTTTGTAGCATTACGTTTTAAAGCAGGTATTTAAAGGTAATATTCATGTCGAGTTAAACGAACCAGCAAGGATATTAGATAGTGCTTGCGGTGTAGGTAATGTACTTGGTCATATATATAAATGAATAAAAAAAGTGATAAAATGACTCACTCTAAAATTTATAGGATTGTGGTCACTAGAAACGGCACACGATTACCCAAAATGTCAAATTATAGGTATTGATGTAGTACCACCCTCAGAAAAAGAAGGTTGGAATTTAGGAACAACTATAAATAATCAAATCACACATTCTTCTGCTGGTCAGAACAAACAATCTGTTCAATTTCAATACGGTGATATCTTAAAGCCATTGTTGTTTCCTGATAATCATTTTGATTTTATTTATCAAAGAGATGTTGCTACTGTCTTACCGTTCAATCTGTGGCCTATTTTAATTAGCGAATTTTTTAGAATCACAAAACCTGGAGGTCGAATTCAATTGGTGGAATATGGTAATCTATTACATTATGCTTCTTTTTTTTTTATTGGATTACTAACACTTTATAATAAAAACATAGATTTGTTGTTCAAAAGACCTGGTCCTGTATTAACAAAAGTAAATGAATGGTATCGTTCCGCTGCTTCAACTATTGGTGTTAATCCCGATTATACTGAGCATTTAACCCGATATATGAAGGAAGCTGGGTTTGTAGATATTGAGGAACAAGTGTACGATATACCAATTGGAGAATGGCCTGAATCTGACTGTTAGTATTTACTACTTGATATAAGCATTACTTACTTACAAAGCTGATTAATTTTCTTCTTCTTAAATAATAGTGGAAAAACAACATGGTTATTTATATAAGGAACAAATGAGAGCATTATTTAAATCGATGAAAAAATGGTGGTGCACTGAAATTAAAGTCTCTCAACAAGAATATGATCTTGTGTGCTCTGAAGCATTAGAAGAATTTGAAGAGTTTTGTAGCTCTGCTCGATGGAAGATTTTTACTTGTACCAAACCTATGAACTAACTGTAAATTCTTATTATATGAACCAATACCACAATCCCATTTATTCCGTACCCCCCCCTTTTTTTATATCTTATATGCTGTACTTATATTGTAAATATTATAATATTTATATTCACTAAATATACCTAATCTATGTATACTTATTCCTTAACAAACGTTGCGCAAAAAAGGTTTTTCCACCTACAAGTGAGCACTAGATTTTCGCTTACACCATAATTATTAAACGAGTTGGAGTACTAAATGCGGGTACTTATGCATTAAATTCAGTTATGGCTTTTTTTTTAATCTTAATGGTATATGAGTACTGGGAACTTTTTGTTCTTCGAGTGTGTAACCTATCTATGGAATTCCAGCAAACAACAATCCTCCATACCTTTAATGTGTATTGTACTACTTGTTCCGTCGTTTTTTTTTTACTGTTAAATAACACATGACTGTAGTTATTTGTGCGTTTTTTTTTTTTAAAAAAAAAGTAAAATAACCATGTCGGCTAAATAAGAATATACTTGTATTTTCGTCAAACTTACTTTTATAATCTACCCTAAAGGTAATAGAGACCGGTGGGGGGTTGA
The DNA here is from genome assembly GCA_025201345.1 of Thamnidium elegans. Classification (NCBI taxonomy): domain Eukaryota; kingdom Fungi; phylum Mucoromycota; class Mucoromycetes; order Mucorales; family Mucoraceae; genus Thamnidium; species Thamnidium elegans. Next base: position 63,683 of record JAIXMG010000028.1, read on the forward strand.
CGTCGGAATAGACGCAGCTGCTGTTGCACAATGAAAAAAAAGAGAGAGATACGAACCGCAGTAAAGATATCAAAGGCCTTCTGTTCCCTTCAAAATGTAGTAAAACAGCAAGATAGTAACAGTCACTTTTTTTTTTTTTTTTTTTTTATACTAGTTTACAAATATGTGAAGAAGCAAAACTTTTTTCTTTATTCAGTTCTTATTGAAAATGGCCGCAGTAGAAGAACCCAAGGTTGAGAAAGTAACAGAAAAGTTGGAAGAGACTCATATTGAAGGGGAAGAAGCTTCCACTGAAGTAGGTGCTGATGCTGCCGCCAAAAAGAAGAAGAAGAACAAGAAGAAGAAGAAGAATGGACCCAAAACTCAAACTGAGCCTCCTACTGTTCCAGTATCTAAAATCTATACCAGTTTAGTTTATCCTATTGGTGAACTTCATGATTATGTTGACGAGTACGGTATTTTTTTTTAATAGATTTTTGTTGTTGCGAGCTAAATATTTTTTTTTTCTGTATTAGTAATCTTTGGAGAACTACTAGTGAAGAAAAGCGTGCAGAAGAAAAGTTAAAGGAAGAGGATTTTAATGATGTCCGTAGAGCTGCTGAAGTTCATCGTCAGGTAATTTTAAGCTGATACAAGTATACACATGTCTATACAATATTGATTAATGCTATTAAAGGTCCGTGCTTATGCTCAAAAAGTTATTAAGCCTGGTATGACAATGACTGAAATTGCAGAGTTGATTGAAAACGGTACTCGTGCTCTTGTTGAAGAAAAGGGCCTTGAAGCCGGTATTGGTTTCCCTACTGGTCTTTCTATTAACCATTGCGCTGCTCATTATACGCCTAACGCTGGTGATAAAGTTGTTTTGCAATATGACGATGTCTTGAAGGTAGATTTTGGTGTTCATGTCAATGGTAGAATTGTTGATTCTGCTTTCACCATGAACTTTAACCCCAAATTTGATACCCTCGTTGAAGCTGCCAGAGAAGCTACTTATGCCGGTATTAAAGAAGCCGGTATTGATGTCAGACTTTGTGATATCGGTGCTGCTGTCCACGAAGTTTATGATTCTTATGAAATTGAATTGGACGGAAAGACCTATGATATTAAACCTATTCGTAACTTGAATGGTCATACTATTGAGCCTTACCGTATTCATGGTGGTAAATCTATTCCTATTGTTAGAGATTCCGGTGATGAGACTAAACTTGAAGAGAATGAGCAACTTGCTATTGAAACTTTCTGTTCCGTAAGTATATTTCTCTGTAGTATATATACATACATGAATATAAACTAAACAATTATATGTAGACTGGCCGTGGTTATGTTGTTGAAGATGGTGAATGTTCTCATTATGCTAGATCTACTGAATCTGGATTTGTTCCTTTACGTTTAGCTAGAGCCAAGAGTTTATTGGCTACTATTAACAAATCATTTGGATCATTACCTTTTTGTAGACGTTATCTTGACCGTCTTGGCGAAGAAAAGTATTTAATGGGATTAAGAAATTTAGTTGAAGCTGGTGTCGTAACAGCTTATCCTCCTCTTGTTGATACAGTGGGTAGTTACACAGCTCAATTAGAGCATACCATTTTACTCAGACCCACATGTAAGGAAATTGTCTCCAAGGGTGATGATTACTAAAATAAAAACATGTACAAATGATAATACTTTTAATCTTTTTATTTATTTATTTTTATATACATTAATTTTGACGTCTTCTCTTTTTATCTCTATCTTCATTTAATTCACGTTCTTTACGTCTATTAGAAGCCTCTTTAATCTTCGGCATACGAGCAATAAGCTACATAATCATATACACATATATATTAATGCATTTATCATTTAATATACATATTCATTCTACGCGTACCTCTTCTTTAGACACAGCATCCTGAATACTACGTAATACATTATCTACAGTGGATTGATGATTACCATCAGGTTTATCGTCTCTATAACGCATAAATCTCCATGGTGACCTCAAATTTAATTCTTGCTGTAATTGTGGGTCGTAGTTACATTCAATGATTTTTCCATCCATATATCTAGGTTTATCTTTAAATTGCTTTTCCCATTCTTCATTGGTAATGCCTAATTCAGCAAATTTTGTATAATTGTTGCCTCCTTGCCATACATATAAATTAATACGAGGAGTTGCTGTATAATCTTTAACACCGGGTAATCTACCACCAGGGAAAACTAATTCTACTTTAAAATCAACTGAATTTTCGTTTAGTGGTTTCCATTTTAACCTATTTTTTTTTTTTTTAAAAAAAAAAAGTTAGTTATTGTATTACTATATTACTCTGTTGATTTACATTTTATTACAGGTTCCCATAACATAAGGTGCATTGACAGATGTAAATATAAGACCATCATTTCCATGCTTTAAATTTGGTATGATTTCGTTAAATACAATATCGAGATGATATGTAAATTGTTGTTCTTTGAATTCAACACTATAAAACCATTGAATTTTAGTGACACATTCTAGACTATTTGAATGTAGATGATTTACATGAACGGTAATCGCTTTGCTAAACTAGGACTCTTTTTTACCATCTCTTGATGAGGTTTAATAATTTCAGTTTGAAGATACTGGTTAAAAAAAAATCGTGTTAGTACTTATAAATTGCATTTTTTTTTTTTTATACGTGCACACTTACACCAAGTCTACTCATTAAACCTCGAGAAACCAAAACTTTTTCTTCTATACACAAACAATCAAATAATAAAAATTTTAATTGTGTCTACAATGATAAACTTATAAGTACACAGATCTAATTACTGAATAAAATACTACTTGAATACTTACAGTGCCATCAGCTTCTTTATCTAATATAAATTCACCATCAATAATTGTATTCTTTAAACACTTTTGAAAGGATGGATCACCCGGAATAGGAAAACGAAAGTTTCGAACCACATGAAAGTTGCTCTTTCTATCAAACTATAAAGCGGTATAAGTATATAAAAAATGTATGTTATCTATGCATTATTATATACGAACAAGATAAACTTCTGGTTCTCTTCTATCGTTGACTGTGAGTAAAGCAAGACAACGTATACCGTCTGATTTTTCTGCAACAAAAAAACTGTGTAATCGTAAGTATATATTGATTCAGTTGGTTTTTAGTATATTACTCTTCTCGTTCGATTTCCTCCAATTGTTTTGCACCAAAACTAATGGGTTGTGCTCCAGGAAATCTAAAACATCCAACCACACAAGTTAGAATAAAACGAATTAAAAAAAAAAGGTTATATTAAGAGTATTAACTTGTAATTCTTCAAGTGAAGAAGAGAAGCAACTTTTTCCTTTAATGCAAAGGTGTCTCTCACAAATTCACCAGGAATACTAGGAACTAGACTAGTCATGGTTAAAGAAGTTGCAAAAGGGAGCTTTTTGTCAAAAATGGAGGTAAATTAGTACGTTCTACAAATTTGTGACGTCAGACTGAATTTTTTATTAAACAAATTTTTTTTCTTATGAGTAGGACGCGTTTTTTTTTTTTTTTTTTTCTTTAAACCCCCTTTTCATTAAAAATATGTTTGGAAAAAGTGCCTTTGGTAACACTGGAGGCTTCGGTCAACAACAACAACAGCCCAATTCAGTGTTCGGGCAACCACCTCAACAACAACAACAACAAACTAGTGCGTTTGGTGGTAAGAGATTCAATTCCCTTCTTTAAAAATAAAATAAAAAATTAATTATTTAATTATAGGCTTTGGTGCTACTTCTACACCCGGAGCATTTGGAGCTGCACCTGCTGCAACTGGTGGTGCATTTGGTCAACCAGCTCAACAACAATCAGCTTTTGGTGCTGCTCCCGCTGCAGGTAACGATTGGAAACATTATAATAATTAACAATAATTGACACACGACGTTTTTTTTTCTTTTTTAGGTGGGTTTGGTGCTACTGGTTCAGCATTTGGCCAAACTAGACCCTCTGCTTTTGGCAGTGCTGCGCCTTCAGCGTTCGGAGCAGGTAGGATAATTTATAATGCAATTTTTCAAATATTATATGATAAAAATACTAATGACTTTTTTTTTTTTATTATTAATTATTAGCTCAACCTGCTGCTGCAACTGGATTTGGCGGTTTCGGATCGAGTAAGTATTATAGACAACATTATACTAGTTTATCAGAGAAAAAGTTTTATTAATCCTTTTTCTTTCTTTTTCGTTCTTTCTTTCATTATTTATTTCTTTGTAATATGATAGCGCCTTCAACTTCTACATTTGGATCTTCAGCAGCACCAGCAACTGGTGGATTATTTGGACAACGTCCAGCCACAAGTGCTTTTGGTAATGTAACGCCTGCTACTAACACATTTGGTCAACCTCAACAAACCTCAGCATTTGGTGGTGGTATGGGAGCTACAGGTTCAGCATTTGGACAACAACAACAAACACCTGGTGGAGTCAATCAAGGCACTGCATCACCTGATTTCGCACCTACGCAAGATAGAGATATTACAACTGGTGTCAACAACTTTTTTCAAACTATTTCTGCTATGCCACAATATAAAAATTATTCATTAGAAGAACTTCGTTTGCAAGATTATGCACAAGGTAGAAAGACTGCTGGAGCAGTTGGTACTGGTGGTGTTGGTGGCGGTGCCTTTGGTGCCGCTCCTACTAGTTCAGCTTTTGGTGCTGGTGCTCCTACGACTTCTGCCTTCGGACAACCTGCTGCTGCTGGTGGTGGTGCCTTTGGTCAACAACCATCTGCCTTTGGTCAACCTGCTGCTGCTACTGGTGGTGCATTTGGTAGTTCGGGTGGTCTGTTCGGTCAACAACAGCAACAACAACCTGCTACTTCTGCATTTGGACAACCTGCTGCCGCTACTGGTGGTTTCGGTTCTACTCCTTCTGCTTTTGGACAACCTGCCGCTGCTACTGGCGGATTTGGTGCTGGCGCTGCCACTGGTGCCTTCGGTGCTGCCGCCTCAAAACCCTTTTCGTTTGGTAAGTTTTAGATTAATTAAAAAATTATACGTGAAGAAAAAAAAATAATCGTGATTTTTTTTAGGTAGTACTCCCGCTCCTGCAACTGGTGGATTCGGTGCTCCTGCAACTGGTGGATTCGGTCAGCCTGCAGCTACTCCTGGTGCTTTTGGACAACCTGCCGCTCAACAACAAACTGGATTTGGTGGTTTCGGTCAAAAGCCTGCTGCTACTGGTGGATTCGGTGCTGCCACTGGTGGCTTTGGACAACCTGCTGCTGCTACTGGTGGATTTGGTGCTGCTGCAGGTGGTTTCGGCGCTGCTGCCACTAGCAAACCTGCTTCTTCTTTCTCTTTCGGAGCTAGTTCTGCTGCCCCTGCCGCTGGTGGCTTTGGTACTGGATTTGGTACTTCTGCTGCTCCTGCTACTGGTGGATTTGGGCAACCTGCCGCTGGTGGTGGATTGTTTGGTGCTGCCAAACCTGCTGCACCTACCACATCTCTTTTCGGTAACTCTACTGGAGCTACCATTGGTGGAGCTACAGGTGGATTTGGTGGATTTGGAGCTGGACAAACACAACAAGTTGGTCAAACCGGTGGATTATTTGGTCAAAAGCCTGCTGTTACTGGATTAGGAGGTGGATTATTTGGTAATAATAATACGTTAGGTGCTGGTAATGCAACTGGTGGTGGATTTGGTGGATTTGGTCAACAACAACAACAAGGTGGTCAATTCAGTTTACCTGCTCAAGGTGGATTAACTTCGTTTGGTACCAATCCTCTTCAACAACAACAACATTTGATTGCTACAGTAGACAAGAACCCTTATGGTAATAACCCATTATTTGATTTAAGTAAGGCACCCAACGATATCTCTAATGGTGCTAGAGCTGGTCCTTCTGCTGTCGCTCTTGATAACTCCAGTCGTAAAACCAATAGTCCTCATTATCCTATCTCCCCTCGTGTTGTTTCCAAAATTAAACTTCGTGGTTTCTCTTTCCCACTTGGAAAGCCTACTAATGGTAACAAGAAGAGTACTTCCAATGGTTCTTTTGATGGTATTAGTGACGATGCTGTACTTGGAGCTGGTGCTTTTGCCCCTCGTGGTGGTAACAAAAAGATGATTTTTGATCAAACTATTGATACTGCTAATATTGCCGCACTTGTAAATGATAGCAAGAAGACTGAAAAGAGAAGAGTCGTGTTTAATCCTAACCTTGAACTTATTGCTAGTAAAGAAAACTCAAACAGTGAAACCTCTTCTGCTACTGAAAGTAACACATCTGTTACTCAAATTACCACCACTGCTACCACTACCTCTACTACTACTACTACTACTGCAAACATTGCTCCCAAGACTGCATCTGTTTCGTCTGTTGCTATTCAAAACGGCTATTATATTTCCCCTACACTTGAAACATTATCTGGTATGAGTAAGGAAAGCTTAAAGCGTGTACAGCATTTGACAGTTGGTCGTAAAGGATACGGCGAAGTAAAGTTTGAAAATGCAGTTGATTTATCCGAAACAGTTCTTGATGATATTATGGGTAACATTGTTGTTATTGAAGATAAAAAGGTCGTTGTTTATCCTGAAGAAGATAATAAACCACCTCAAGGAAGTAAATTGAATGTCCCAGCACTTATTCGAATCGATAACTGTTTCACTCATGATAAAAATACGGGTGCTGCTATCAAGGATCCACAACATCCTCGTTTCCAACTCTTTAAAGACAAACTTCGTAAACGTGCTATGGTTACCTTTGTTAGCTATGATGATGAAACTGGTGCTTGGCAATTCAAGGTTGAAGGTTTTTAAAAAAAAAAAAAATCTTGTAATAAAGGTTTATTTCTTTCTTCCTCTTTTATACACACTCACACACATTTTTCTTTTTTAAAAAAAATAAACAATTAATAATAACATTTAAAAAAAAAAATATGTACAGTTTAATTCTTTTGATTATTAATAAAAAAATCACGAGAGTGGCTACAGGTTTCAAAAGTACAACTGGGACATCTAAGTTGCCATTGCTTACTAACAATTTCGTTCTTATCGATATGCTCTTTAACAATATGAGCCATGGCATCAGTAAATGTTTTATCATCGTTTAAAGCATCTACACGCTTCCAACCAGTTAAACCAACTTCTTTAGCCTCTTCAGCATACTCTTGATCCAATTCATATAAAGTTTCAATATGATCACTAGTAAAAGCAATTGGCACAACTACTACATTCTTTCTACCAGCCTTTGCAAAGCCTTTAATAGCATCGGCAGTTTGAGGACCTAACCAAGCAGAAGGGCCTACCTGTGACTGCCAACAAAGACGATAGGGGAAGGCATTTTTTAATCTTTTCATGACATGATCCACAGTTGAAGCTACTTCAGCGGGATAAGGATCACCGCGGTTCACTACAGACATGGGTAATGAATGAGCAGAGAACATAATGATGGCCTCTTTACGTTCTTCAGGGGTGTATTCAGATAATTTGGCTTCGATCTTTTTAGCAGTTGCATCGATAAAACCAGGATGTGTCGCCCATCGATCAATGATACTCCATTTAATATCTTTATCCATACCTAACTCCGTAATTCCGCGATGGAGTTCGTTTAAACTACTGCCGGTGGTGGAACATGAATATTGAGGATATTGCGTGAAAACAATGGCTCGTTCTATTTTATCTTCCTTCATTTGCTTAAGTGCAGTGTTGGTGAATGGTTCAACATAACGAAAAGCAATATAATGTTTATGAGGAGCTAAAAGAAGTTTTGACAACGTTAATTCATTTATATATAAATATATATATATATATATTTACCTGTCTCTGGTGAAATTTGATCAAGTAACTTTTCCATGGCTTCACCTTGTTTACGAGTCCAAGAAAGAATTGGTGAACCTCCTCCAATAGCTTGATATTGCTCCTTAATTTGAGGTGTACGTCTAGAGGCAATGTACTTTGATGCAAAGTTTTGAAATGGTAATTGCATAAGATCTCTATCTGAGAATAAGTTGTGAAGAAAGTTGTAAACGTCGTCCAAGGTTTTGGGTCCACCCATATTAGTAAGTAAAACTGCAGTAGGACTATATATATTTAAGAAAGTTAAGGTTTTTTATTATGAAGGTTGTATAAGGTGTGTTAACTTACGGTTTGGTTGAATTGGTTTCGGAAGAATACCAACGAAAAGTAGGTGCTGATGCCAAAGGTCTGGTTAATGCAACATTAGAATTGAAGCGACTTGCTAATCAGTTCTTAAAGGGTTAGTTACACACGTCGAACAATGAGTATTTCCTTCTTACCAGAATGTCTAATCAAGGAATACATGATTTTTTTTAAAAAAACACACAAAAAGAGAGTTGGGAGAGTAATATATATTCGACCAAAAGGAGAAGAAGGTACCTAAAAAAAAAAACTTTGGCACAATTGGTATTTATAAAGAAAATAAAAAATGACGGAGTTAATTGACAAGGTTTTGTCACGATCGTCGATTTGGGTGCCGAATTATTTTATCAAAGTAAATAGACACATAAGATATGCTGTCCGATATCAATATAATAAATGTGTTTGTATGAATCAAGACCGTCTTTTTTTTTTATTATCATTGAAGACTTACTTTTTTAAATGTGTATGAAGCCCCACCCTAGATAACAAATAAACCGAAGAGAAAAATACGTATACTGTTGTAGGTAAAGCTTTTATACTATCATAGGCGGTGAAGATTTGAATACCAGTGAATAGACTAGGTATAGTGTGTGTATGTTAATTAACATTTGTTCTGCAATTTTAGACTTCACAAGTTCAAAACCATAATCTTACGCGTTAGCTGACATGAATTCTAACACATGTACGGGATTAATGAAAAAAGGCATTGGTATATAAAAAAAAGTATTGCACATGACTCAACGCTTGACTGAGAAAAAGATGGTCATTCGTTTAGCAATACAGACAATTACTTTTTTTTTATATATATACTGATTATTGAAAAGGATAGATTAAACTTTAGTCCAAGTACAAAAAAAAGCTTTATTTTATTCATTCAGATTTAAAATATAAGAAGTGATTAGTCAGTCAGACCATGAGAAGGTAGAAGCACATTCATGACCCAAAGAATAGGTACTTTTTTTTCATTTTTATTTTACTTTTAAAAAAAATAAGGGCCTGTGCAACTTAGCTTGCATACATAGGACACCTTCCCAGAAACCTCTCTCACCGCGCCCCTAAAAAGAGAAACTGTAGTCACGGAGGCCCCAGGTGTTGTTCTTAACGTTTTCTTAAGAACTGTTCAATGGTAATTACGCCACCAAAGCTTAAAGGCCATCCTCTAGCTAAAATAGCCATTCTCTAGCCAAAAAACAAAGGCAGTACTCTTAACGTTTACTTAAGAGCTGTCTGGAAGTCACTCTGGCGTTACGTTGTGAGGGTAGGTTCACAATTTCGGCCATTGCCGGTCCTCAGTTCGTAAAAAAGCTGCCTTTTTATAGTTTTTCAAAAAATAAAAAAGCCACACGTCCTATCACGTTACTTTTGAAGTCACACTCGTTGTGGTGTGAACATTTGTTTAAAACACCTCTTTGACCATTGCAAGTATTCCCATTCAATTTCTTATCAAATTCTGATTCTAATTATGTGCGTAACATGATAAGTATTTTGCATTACCTTTTTATTTTGTTGGTATTACCATCGTACAAATTCATGTACGTTACACACGGCCAAAATTAATTTCAAACTGCGTGATACCGCCCAAAAACTCCTTTTTTTTTATCTTTTTTCTCTCTCTTTTTGTGTGTATGTTGTAATAGGGTGGTATTTTTGTCCAGTAACTAGCTTAAGAGTACTTACCAAAGTATGTAACAAACATATAATAATGATAATGATAATAAAGGTCCCGATTTAATCAAACACAGCTATATTAATACTCGAACTATTTTCAACAAGAAAAGGGATATGTAAGATATATAGCTTTTAGTCGATTATATTTCCAAGTGCAGCCAATGTACATAGAGCAGCATGAGATCAATGCTTCAAGAGTTTGAGTAAAAAAGAGGAAGAAGGGGTTTTTTTTTAAAAAAGTCCTTCCCGAGTACAATTAGATTGTTACTTTTAATTATTTACTTATAAATTATCGATGTATTAGAGAACTACATAATTGTATCGGAAATACTATATCAAAAAACTACTATTACATTGTCACAATAGCATAAGTAACTTCTGGATATACAATTATTCCGAAACCTAAAAAAAACAGCGGCTGCCCCCCTCCCCTTTTTTTTTCTTAAAAACCAATACACCATTTCGCTTGCTTTTTTTTTAAAAAAAAAAAAAAAGCAGGGACGTGATAAAAGCACATATGTATGCAGCCTATCGAGACTAAAGCATTCGTTTTTAAAAATAAAATAAAAAAGAAGAAAGGTCTTGCTTCCACGTAAAAGAGCTACATAGTAGCATTGCAGCGCGGTAATTATGCTAAAAAGTTTTTTAGCATCTTTTTGATTTTTTAAAAAAAGAAACATATCCAATGATTTTACAGGCCAAGTAATTGTACGTTTATAGATCTTCCTCCTATATAAATGACATAAATAGAAGTGGGAGAAGATCTGCTTATAAAGGAGATAACTACTCAAAGTCTCCGATCTATCATAATGTTATTACTCATCTTTTACTTGATTCTGGTAGGTTTAAAAAAATATTTCTTTGTTTCTTTTGTCCGTGCACACTAAACAAGTTTAGTTTGGTCCTTAACAGTGTTACATGTATAAAATAGCAAGTTTTTTTTTTTTTTTTTTTTTTTTTTTTTTTTTTACAAGTGTGAGAGTTTTTTTTTTTTTTTAAGTAGTAAGTTATTTATTACATGTGTTTTTTTTAGTGACAAAAAAATATATAATTAATGAGGAGAAATGATGAAGAAAGGGAAAAAGGGGTAATAAACCAAAGTGGGTGTATAATAAAAAAGTTAGAGAATATTATGGGATCTAGAAGAGAGCAGCGATAAGACCAACAACGGCCATCGCAGATAAGACGGTTGGCATAGTCATACCAACAGCAGAGGAATCTAAAGATTCTTGAGCAGCAGCAGACTTGACAGAAGCAGCATTGAGGTCCTTTTCTTCTTCAGTAGAGGCAGCGGCATCGTTTGCACTATCTTGCTTTACTTCTGTATTTTCTTGAGGTTGTTGAGGGGTTGTTGTTGTGTTTTCCTCAACAGGAGCTTGAGTCTTTTCTTCTTCTTCTTGCTTGGGTGTTTCAGGAGTCTTTTCAGGAACGGTGAGTGAAGATCTGACAGCTTCTTCTTTAGCAGCAACCCATTCTAATAAACCAAAAGAGGCACCACCAGATTTAGCTCCAGGAGCAGTAACGCCTTCAAATATATTTTCTGCGGTTTGTTCTGCGGTCCAACCAAAGATGTTACCAGGAGATCTTTGTTTGATAGAACGATCCCATTCAAGATCAGCATAAATGAATTCTTGACGAGCAGTAACGTAAGGGCCTAATGTAGCGTTGTTAAAGATTTCTTGTACGGTGGTAGTAAGGTAATTTTCAAATGTCTTCTTGACTGTAGGGTTTTCTAAAAGTTTGTTGATCAAGACAGCCTTGGGGAATTTTTCAGGGAAATCAGTATAGGGCATCTCGACGAAATCGTCTTCATAAGCAAGGTTAACACCGAATGTAGCGTCGAAATCTTGTGCCAAGTAGTAGAATTTATCATTATCAGAGGCATCAATATATGCACCAATATTAGTTTGCTCCATCCAATAACCATCCCAATCACCAGTAAGGAATTCAAGTACCATAAAACGAAGGAATTGATCGTAATCAAAGTAAGTAGCAATATTCTTTACTTGAGCATCATCGGAAAAATCGACATCATTAAATGCGGTAGCAAAAGGCGCAATGGCGTCTTGATCTGTAGGGGAATCTTCGTTAGGAGTAAAACTATAATAACCATCTGCAGGGTCAAAAGTAGCACCAGAACCACCATCATAAAGACCTCCCATTTCACTAGGTTCGGTACCATTATAAAACATGGCATTGATATACGAGTATTTGATAACATCATCGAGCAGATTAAAAGTACCCATACCTTCTTTGTTAACGAAATAACGGACTAAATTGGCTTCGTTAGCATAAGTACCCATCTTGCGAGAAATATCAGCATATAATTTTTCGCGCATTTGAGTAGGATCTTCTTCTTGGTGTCTAATCTTGAATGCGCTACGACTAGCCATTGTTTGTCCTTCGGGAAGAGACCAACCCCATGATTGTTTAGCGTCATTGTTCTTACGACCGGGTCTATGAAGACTTAAAGAACAGTTCTAAAATTTTAAAGTAACAAATATATATATATATATATATATTTTTTTTTAGTAAACAAGAAACATATTTAAACAAACATGAATAAAAAAAAACTTATTTTTTACCTCAAAAGTGTTCACTTCATCGGGGCCAATAAAGGTTATCTTGGCTTTATAAGTAGTCTTTGGTACATTTTCAATCAAATCATTCATTTCTTCTGGGTTACCAGTAACAAAGATAGAAGGAATATAATTGCTATCCCAAATAGGGTCACTGACAGCACCACGGTTCCAGCTTCCAGTAGTAAGAATGGTTGGTAAATCGGGAATGTTTGCGTAAGTGACTGGACGGTTATAGAACTCGTTACGAGTAGAAGATTCATTTTCTAAAGTACGAGTACAGTCTTCAGGAGTACCATCAACGACGTACTACAAGAAAGAAAGAAAAAAAGGGTGTTAATTGATAATGATAATGTTACAAAAAAAAAAAAAAAAAAAAAAAAAAAAAAAAGGGTTTATTTTTACCTTGTAATTCTCATCAGCACCTAATTCAGCAGTACCGGTGAAATAAGGAACATCAGGATCAGCAGCGGTTAAAGTAGTTAATTGACCATTGACTTCTACTTGGACAGTTCCTTCACTAGAAGGTGCAATGACTTTGAATGTAACACTAGCGGCATTGACAGCAGTCAGAACAGTAAGAGCAGCAAGCGTAAGAGATTTCATTATTATTATTATTATTATTTATTAAATTAAGTAATTAAAAAAAAGAAAAAGATTATAATAAAAAAGTAAAATAAAAAAAAAGCGGGAGGTATTTATATATACTTTTTTTTGTTTTTTTTTTTGGTTATTTAACTAAAAATATATAAAAAAAAGCGGAGACTGATCAACAAAAAAAAAAAAAACTCTTTTTGTAAATAAAAAACACCGTAAATTCCGAAAATACATACGCGTACTTTAAATTATAAAAAGAAAGGGTGTTTATAGTTTAAGCATAAAAATAAAAACAATTGACTTGATTCGTAAACTAAAATGATAAAAATAATACGTATAAATACACACACGAAACCACGTGCATAGACTATCCTTTATTCTTTCAAGTATCCTATTAGCCACTTATAGGCTATTTGACTCCTTATATACAAGTTTTTTTTTTTTTTTATATTAGAAAATCAACAAATGTCAAACAATTGAAGAAGGGAGGGACTATAACACATTTTACCAGCAAACATGAATAAATTCGGAAAGTTTTTTTTTTTTTAAATATAGATATTTTTATACATAGGAATAAATAACATGTAAACCAGGAACCAACAAGTTTCTTTTTCTTTTTTTTTTTGTGCGTATATAATTCCGGGCTATTATTCATTCTCCCCCCAGAAAATTAGTGCTGGCCAAATATCACCTCATCTAAATTATTATATGAAACATTAAAAATAATGTATTTTTAGTATCGATAGCATGAATCTGTCTAATATTATGAGGGTTTCGCCTTATCAAAGATAAAAAGTGACATTTATATCCAACACACATGTCTTTTTCTGTTTTCATTGATTACCATTATTAGAAATTACATCAAAATATTGGTTACTGGGTTTTAATGGGGGGAGTTCTTCCCTTTTATAATTTTTTGAGGCTGAGTGTAGAAGTGTAATTGCAGAAAAACAACAACAAAAAAAAACAATTTTTACACTTGTAAAAAAATATTGTAAGTGTATAATAAAAATTACTATATATTTTATATATCAAAAAAATATTAACATGTATTAGAGAATAGATAGAATATAAACAAACTTTATTGTTTCAATAACAACAACAACAACCTTTTTTCTTCTTCTTCTTCTTCATCATCTCATAGACCTTTTTTTTTTTCTTTTTTTATGGATCGCAAATCACGTACTTCTCGTTCAGCTACTCTAGATGACACAAACGAAGAAGTTAGCTTATGGAAACAAATTTGCAACGCTTTAGCAAAACTAGAGAATATTCAAAAAGATACAGCAAACATAGTAACCAATATTAACAGTATACATACTACAGTCAATTTTGAAGAAGGTAAAAAAAATTATGCAACTTTCTTTTTTTTTTCATGCTAACACAAGCTGTAAAAAAATATTAAAGGCATCCCACCTTCTATTGGTACTAGATTGATGGATTATTATCGAGGTGGTATTGATCTATCAAATAGTGAAGCCAAGTAAGTACTACTACACTAAAAAAAAATCGCGTCTAAGCAACAAATCTTTTAGAACAATTCACGATATTATTGAAAAAGTATCGGTTCTAGTTGCATTGAGAGACGCTTCCGAATATAATAATGGTAACAAAAAAAAAGCTATTTTTGTATTTAACCTTTTTACTTAATTCGCATATTTGTTTTAGTTATCGACCAAAAACGAAAAAAAAGAAGAGCAGAACAAGACGATGCTTCTGCGTCTTCTCAGTTATCAAAAAAGTCTAAAACGTAAGTGGGCTGGTTTTAATAATTTTTAAAAGAAACAGAAAAAAAACTCTTAAAAAAAAATAGTACTACCAGCAGTAACCATGGTATATTACCTTATGGTACATCGGTTGCTGCTAGGCAACCAAAACAAAAGGATAAGAATGAAGAATGGATTTTGGCGGTTGTACTTAGTTACCATCCCGAAAAAAACAAGTAAAACAAAAAAATAATTAAACTTTTCTCATATGACGCACGGGAAATAAAAAAAAAAACTTGTTACTAATAGGTTTTTTTTTTTTTTTTGTGTGTATTTATAGATATGAGGTAGAAGATGTTGACCAGGATGACTTTGGACAAAAACAGTAAGTGCTATTTTAAAAACTCAATGGAAAAAGTGATACGACATTTAACCCATTTTCAAAAATAGACGGTATATGCTACAACCCCGAAACGTAATTCGAATTCCAGACGCAGATGAAGCCAAAAGCCATGCAGAATTAAATCCGGGACAAGATGTATTAGCACTCTATCCCGGTACAACGTGTTTCTACCGAGCCAAAATAGTATCGACGCCTACAAAGGTAATATAAGATAAAAAAAGAAAATAATCTAAAAATGTTAATATTCCTTTTTTTTTTTTCTGTGTGTAGAATAAAGATCCTACGTTTATTGGAAATTATAAAGTACAATTCGAAGATGATAATAATGAAGTTAAATATGTTATGCCTAGACATGTATTAGAAGTACCTAAAATAAAATAAAATCCTTTTGTTTCGTTTGTACACTTTAGTCTTATTAATATTACACTATTGTGTGTTTAATAACTTCAATTTGAACCTCAACAAGAGCCTCTTTTAATTAATTAGTTTTTTTTTTGGTCATACCAATCGTAGGAATGCCTGTGCACTTATTACTTTATATATAGTCTCCTTTATATATATACATATATATATGTATATATATACAATTAAAAAAACATTTTTTTAGGAATATAACATATATGTACATATTATAGTTAACAGAAAGATCTTTATTTTTTTTATTTTACTGCTATTACATCCCCTTGAAATCGTGATTAAAAAAAAAAGAGAGAGAGAATGCAGTTAAAAAAAAACCGTACTTAATACATAAAAAACTTCACATGTATTTGAAAATATTTTTTTTTTAGTTTTATTATTATAGAAGCACAAAATGTTTGACATACGTAGTTATTCGCATTGTATATTTTTAAACTGCCAATTGTAACACGTCATTTAACCAAAAGCTAGTAAACAAATAATTATACTAGTTGTAATTAAACAGAAAGTGAAGAATATAAACCAATTTGTTGAACTGCGGTCTTTTTTTTTTTTTTTTTTTTTTTTTTTTTTTTTTTTTTTTTTTTTACGCCCAATTTATATATTTACTACATTAAGGTACAATGGCTTAATTAAACGTCTGACTATACCAGCGCATTATTATACATGTAATATATTTTCTAATGCTTGCTAATTAATTATACAATTAAAGCTGTCGTCATCCAGTTTTTTTTTTTAAGAGAAAAAGAAAGGGGAATTACAGAGTACTTTCAGTATATATAAAAAAAAGAGGGGTTGATAGAGGAGAGATATGATGGCAAAACAGAAGACTTTTTTATAGGTGTTAAAAATATATTTTAATACATTTCTTTTTTTTTTCTTTAAAAATATAAGGACACGTGCTTTTTTTTTTGTACTTAAGCGTGTGCTGAAAAATGACACTGATATGAAAAGACTTATGCTCCTTTATAAAGCCAAGTTTAACTGCAACTTAATTGATACACAGTAAAAGACATAATGAACTTGACTCGATTACACTAACAACAAACAAACAAAAAATACAACACATAATGCCGTCGGATTTTGAATGACTGTTATACATTATACGCAAGTCAAAGAAGCATGAATAATAATAATTATAAAAGACTTGTAACAGTATGCTGTAAAACTCATTCTAAGGAGCCCCCTCTTCTTTTTTTTAAAGAGGATGACTTGTTCTCCTAAAAATAAAAACATTGAATTTGGGTTGGTTCACATAAGAAAAGGGGAGGTGAATAAAACCGTATTTTCTTTGTACACACAAAAAAAAAAAAAGATCCCCCCCCCCTCTTTTATATTATTGTTATATTCTAGTGAACTCCATTCCTTCTTCTTCACGCGCCTTATACTTCTTTCCTTTTTATTATTATATTTCTTTTTAAGTATGTACTCAAAAGAAAGTAATGGTTTACACCAAGCCTTTCAATACCTTTCAACATTATCAGCACATGGTATATTTAGCAGAAAACCTAATAGTTTACATGAACCAGAAACGCATTCAATTATCACACAAGAGTCAGTTGAAGACTATTCACCTTTTACAAGTAGATCGAATTCAAATATTACTATCAGCAGTATCGATTCTCCTACGCCTTCCATTCATTGTTTAGAAGAACCTTGGAGGTTGTTAGAGGATGGTAATATACAACATGACTATTTCTTTTCCGATAGACAAGACCTTTATAACAACAATGATCAAATTGAAAGGTTTGTGATAAAATAATACTTTTTTTTTTTAAAAAATAAAAAAAATGAATCTGTTAAATAAATAAAAGTATATACAGAGATTCATACGGTTTTAAAAGACCAACGCAATGGATACAGATTAAACATTTACATCAGTTTGATATTTATTATCAACCCATTCTAGATAAACAACAACAAACCTGGAACGATATGCTTACTGAGTTTTGCGGTATTTACCCAACGGCCGATAATTTGATTTGTACGTTTGTTTTTGTTATTGCCCGTATTATACTAAATATAAACATCACCCTTTATTACATGTATATAAATAGTAAAAACAAATGTTCGAAACGGTATACCAAGTCAACATCGAGGAAAAGTAAGTTTGAGTCTATACTATAAACATATTTATTAATCTTGTTTAGGTGTGGATGCATTATAGTGGAGCAAAATCAAAAATGCAAGATAATCCAGAACTTTATCAATCGTTAGTAAATACTGCACTTTCGATGGGAGATCATAACGAATACGCTGAAATTATTCAAAGAGGTATTTAATAATAATAAGGGTCAAATATGTTGATTTTTTTTAATAACGTGAGGAGTATAAAGATCTTCATCGTACCTTTCCAGATAATTCAAAATTCGCGTGTGAATTTTTTACACAAAGAGATGGAACCATGGTAATGGAATCACCTGAAACCAATACAAAACTGTCATCACTACGACGCATCTTATTAGCCTTTAGTATTCATTCACCTCATATTGGATACTGTCAATCATTAAATTATTTGGCAGGTTTTTTTTTATTATTTGTTGAGAAAGAAGAAGAAGCGTTTTGGATGATGGTTTCGGCTGTACATGATTATATGCCAAAAAACATGTACGATGTTACCATGGAAGGTGCTAATATTGATCAAGCCGTCTTGATGATGGTATTACAGGAACGATTACCAAAATCGATTTGGGATAAAATTAACAATAATAGTGAGAATGGGTTACCGCCAATTACTCTAGTAACCAGTCATTGGTTTTTAACTATGTTTATTAATATATTACCGGTTGAAGTAACTACTTATAAATCATATACTACATTGTCTATCCATCTCTTACATTTATTTATTTTATTAGACTGTACTTCGTATCTGGGATTGCTTCTTTATGTAGGTTTATCCTTTTTTTAAAAATAGAAAAATAATAACGATAATAACCGGGTTTTACATATATAAATAGTGAAGGTTACAGCGTCATGTTCCGAGTAGCGTTAACCATTATCCAGATGAACAAGGATAGAATTAGTAAACTACAAGATCCGATTGAAATATTTCAAATTCTTCAAAACATGCCAAGACGTTTAATTGACTGTGCAACCTTTATGGAAGTAAGTAAAAAAAAAAAAAAAAAAAAAAAAAAGTCGTTGTTGTTGTTTACTTATATACTTATATAATAGTACGTATTCTCTGATCAAAACTTATTTGCTGCTATTGATCAAGACCATATTATAGATAGAAGAAATAGATTTAAAGCTAGCCAAAAACATTGTTGATCAAAAAAATATTGGCTACTTATTGTGTACATACTATATGTTTTTTTTAATAAAATGATGTGTACCTTTTATTATTATTACTTTGGTCACCTGAATACATTTAGTGACCTAACTTCTCTCTTTATCTTTTTTTTTTTTTTTTTTTTTTTTTTTTTTTTTTTTTTTTTTTTTGCATGTACTATGAGCAGATTAGCAAATACATTACCTTTAAAAACAGTTTCTAGAAACAATCTTAAACAAGGTAGAGAGCTAATTTTGATTAAGAATAAGAGATGACTAAACAACAAAACTACTAGTTCTGCTTCATGTCAATGAACCTTTGTTACCAAGAAAAGAAAATAAAAAGACAAGACAAGAACTACAGCTATTTAAGCAACTAGGTCAACTTGAACTTTTACTAGCTAAAATTGAAAGGTTAGAACTATGGAAGAGTGAACTAAAATCTACTGATATTATTTTAAAGGTAACCCCTTCTTTAAACTAAAAAAAGTAGTGCACGTAGGGAATTTAACTAATTTTATTATTTAGAATTTACATGAAAATGTATCTACAATTCGACTTGGCATAACATCGCAGTTATCTAATATGCCATTACTTGAAATAATAAGGGTCGAAAAGACGTTATACAATAGATCGATTCAATTTATATTGAACCAAACTCAATTAGTATCAACCGATCAGCAGTACCAATTGAGTTACCTGGACCAACTTTATGTTACTGCGTGTAGACTTTATCATGATTTAGATTTACCTAATCATAAATATATCGCATATCAACTAGCACTACTTTATGTAAAGCAATTGATGTTTAAATTTATAAAGGTTTTTCTTTTTCTTACTAATGCTAATTTCTCTATCTTATGTATATATAGCAATGCATAAATCGGCAGGGTGTTCCGTTTATAGAATATAAAGCAAGGATAGAACAAAGATTTGATGAAATTAAATCGGCTACGAAAGAACAAAATACGGTACGTTTAGATTCTGGACAGGTATCATGGATTCAATCATTGAGTTTGGATATTATTATGCAAGTAACTGATTCTAGCAGTATTACGAAGTGTAGTAGATTATTTAATATCATGTATCAAATGAAAACTTAAAAAATAAAGTTCTTGTTTCTGTACGCTATTTTTTTTTTCAAGACTGGGTAGCGTTTCGCATATCGTGAGAATATGTCATACGCATATATACGCGTACGGAACCAAGGCTTCTATTTATTTTTTCGTGACTCTTTTTGTCTCTGCAATCGGAATTAATGTAGACAAGGTAATCGTTTTTTTTTTCTCACGTCGCCTAGGTGATGTACAATTACGTAAACGAATAAATGATCCATTTGTTTATCATATTCAAAGGTGAGGGTTGCATAGTTGAAGTAGGGTGGGAAATTTAGTTCTTTTTGTTGTTTTTGCGCCTTTAAAAAAGTCTAAAAAGTTCCTATGTATTTTGGGTAATAAACTGTTCATGTCGTTCTATTGGTTTAATTCCATGCAAAATCACATTATTTGTCCAACAGTTGAATGCTACTCGCTAGTAGACTAAAATAATTCCTGTTATATTAATACTTTATCTTTTTTTTAGGGGGGGGGTCAATATATAAACCCTATCTATTTCTTTTTATCTCTTCTCTTCTTTACTTCTATTCAAATAAATAATAATCAAGAATGTCTCCTCCACAAGAATCTCTTTTAATTGAATCTTATTCAACTATTGAATCTACTCTTCCTTCCACAGATGACTTTAAGTTAAATGACCTTGTTAAATCTATTCACAGCGTATTAGGTGATGATGGTTTAGATGCAGAACATATTGATGCACAAAAGATCATTCAGTTGATGGAACGATATAGTTCAAATTCGGCTGATTGGAGTCAATATAGTTTGTTTGATCATTCCAGAGCTTATACTCGTAATCTAGTTGATGACGGTAACGGCAAAGTAAGTTAATTTTGTTGTGTTGTACATTAAAAAAATATTAATCGTAATATTTATAGTTTAACTTGATGATTTTAGCTTGGAGTAAAGGTCAAAAGAGGTATATTCGTTATTATTTTCCCACACACATACACAGGTATTAATTGTATATGACCTCATTCTTTAGTCCAATTCACGACCACGCAGGATCACATTGTGTTATGAAGATACTTGACGGAGAATTGGAAGAAACCCAGTTCGATTGGCCGTCATCAGCTGATAACAACGAGTCGGTACCAGTAGTAGGTGATATCACCGAAGCTTCGGCAACTTCTTTGAGTCATAACAACTTGGATGGTAAACCATTGGCTATCTCCAAAAATACCGTGTATCATCCCAATCAAGTGACTTATGTACACGGTAAAAAAAGAAAAATTTTTATTAGCCAATGAAACTATGTTTCGTATTTACTTTATCAATTCACTTACCTATTCTTTCTAATAGATAACATCGGCTTACATCGTATTTCAAATCCCAGTCAACATACTGGTGCTGTATCTCTCCATTTATATACCCCTCCTTACAAAATGTGTAAAACATTTGAAGAAAAGACTGGTAGAGCTAGAAGTAGTGGTGTTTGTACATTTTACTCTATCGGAGGAAACCGTATTACTGATGATAACCAGTAATAATATATCTATATATGTATATATATAAAAATAATAATAATAATAATAAAAAAAGATATAAAGAAAAGAAAGTATACAATTTAAAAGAAAAGTAGAAAGAGAAAAAAAGGAAAAAGATGTTTATTTCCCTTCGTTCCCTTTTTCATATAATAGCTTCCTTTTACTATCCACTTAACTACCAGAAAGATGGCGAAATCGACATACATTTTCATTGGATAAGGAGAAAAGACGCAATTTTACTCTAAAAATTCTCACTCAACTCCTCACGTTACACGTCTTTAAAACCTACCCAAGATCATACATGTACACTATTTCCTGGACTTAAAACTTTCGCAAGAAAAAATAAAAATAAAGATATAGTAAAATTAGAAAAACAAGATAAAATACTAAAATATAAAAGTCATAAAGTTATCGATAAAGAGAGCTTCTTCTTTTTGATCTACGAAAAAAGGAATGAGTATTAGAGGTGCTGCGAAAGAGTTAAACGTGCCTTTTTCTACTGCGTAAAACGGGACAAACGCAGATAAAAGAAACCCCAAGGATGTTATCGAAAGAGAGGAAAGTAGCGGTAAGGTTATTGGAAGACCACAATTTTGGTAGAAAAGCATGAGAAACTCTTGCACGAACTAATTGATAAGAAACCATCACTTGTGATATCCGAGAGGATTAACTATTTAAGCCGGGCTTCCGTGGTTCATGACGCTGTATACAAGAAGTATATCAGAGATACGAATGTTATAATATCACTAATTGATGATCCTAATAGTAGAGACGATTTCAAAAGTATGGCAGATATGTTTATTCTTTTCAAAAAGTACGGAAATGTCGCCAAGACTGCGTTGAAAGTTATAAAAAGAAGCCGATATTTATCTAGAGGAAAAAATTTATTTATCGAGAACAATTAGTAAAAAAGCAAGGCTCAACTATCTGTCAAAATTGGATAATGATGCATTTTTAGAAGAGTTACGAATGAATAAAACCTCTTTTTATAAGATTGCTGATTTAGTAAAAGGCCATACTGCGTATCAATTTACATCTAGACGTTCACAGGTGGATGTGAGAATACAAGTTACTGTCGCTCTTGAAAGACTTGGTTCAAACAATAGCAATACATCGTCCTTAAATGGAGCAGTATGTTTTGGGTAATGGGGCATATAAACCGTCTCTTCTTTTAGCTGTATATTTCGGTGCTAGAAGGTAAAACATACATCATACTAATATATTCTTTTATCCACAATAATTGTTTTTATGTGGATATTGGTTAAACGGAGTCGAAGATTAGTAGACAAAAAAAAAAAAAAAAAAAAAAGCTGATGACAGTATTAAGTTTAAGGATACAAATCACCCATTTTTAATTATTGAAGCAAAACGGCCAATATAACCTAACAAAGGTTTAGAAAAGGATCTAGTAAAGTTAGGTTTATCAATGAAAGCAGCTTTGAGAAAAGCCAAAAAGTATTTGGTGTTCAAATACAGTATGAGATGGTGCTCTAGTACTTGCAGTAGTGATTATAGCTTTGGCGCCCTTTCTAGACCAAGCTCTATTGCGTCTCATGTCTATGTCAAAACCGGACTCGGCAATAAATATACAATTCCTTGTAAAGTCCATGTCGGTGCTTACCCACTGCTGCACTTATTTCATTCTCTTTTCCATCCTTACGAGGTCTTGGATGCAACGTGGCGACTTTTAAAGAGAGATTACATTCATCTTTCATAAACTCATCTACTCTAGACCTCTTAATATCAAGTCCTTCAAAGGCTTCTGTCAGATTTCTTATGACATCAGTTGTAACAATAGACGGGCTTTTATAAAAATAACTGGATTAAGCCCCGTTTCGAATTAAGCGTGTCCCCGTTGTAAAATAACCTCTTTAAAATTTAATTTTCTCCACAGGGTACTAGTGTTTGTAAAACGGGTTGCAGCGGATATTTTCTAATTTCTCAACGGTTATTTTATTATAAATTGAAAGGTTAATTCTTGGTACACCATCATTTACACCAGTGTCAATTTATGACGTAATTTTTTGGTGCACCACCATTTACAATAACAGGTACTTTACATATAAAAACGAAATTGTAATATAAATATCACGATAATTAAATAAATTCTTTTTATCATAGTTGAATAAAACCCTTTTTATCATGGTTGAATAAACCCTTTTTTATCATGATTAAAATCACCTATTTATTCCAACTTTTTTTTTTTTCCTTTCCTTTTTTTTAACAATAAATTCATATACAAGCAAGTACCTTTTATATTATCAAATGTCTAAATATTTCCTTATGATATGACGGTGTCGATGCGGGAATTTCGCTAAATTGGCACTGGTGGTGTAAATGGTGATGTACCAAGAATTAACCAATTTTGTCACCAAATCATATTGAACAATTTCAAACAATGCTTGCAAAATCTCAGCAGTTGACTTTAAGGCGTCTAGTTCAAGATGTACCTCCTGCTAATATGTTTAGAACTTGTGATACTATTCATAGCATTGGCGAATTTGGAGCGATATCGCAATACTTAGCAAAGCGTCATTTTATTGAATTGAACAAGGATATGACTGAAATATTGAACCAAGACTGGGAGATCAAGCCTAACCAACGTTTCATCGCGACAAGAGCGCTCACTGGATCTGTAATTGTTGATACTGAAAACCATCACGGTCTTCTTGTTTTATCATTGGAAGTTTATGGTCGTGACCCTGACATTGATAACCACGCTGAGCAACGAAGCTCTGTTGGATCCACCCACCAATCAACATCAATGCCATCATCGGACAACAGTGATTTCTGGATAGGTATTATGCACCAAAGAGAAGAAAAAACATTTCTATGAAGCTTATATTTGGTACCCACCCCTTCAATGCCCTTGTGACTACTAGCACACGTATTGACAACTTGGTTGATCAACCAGAATGCGGACACAACACTATAAATTTAGTTTTACCTCCTCGACTCCCAATCATGGCCTGACTCTTTAATGCTTAACAAAAATACTAACTTGAATTCAATTTATACGTACCCCCAACTTATGAAAATGCTCGTTTGGGAAAAAGCAACCTTGAAAAATTATTGTCTCAATTTACCAAGAAAACCAAGGCTAAACTTGTTTTTTTTTTAAAAAATACTCGGACTCTTTGATAACGATGATACTATTCCTGTTATTGGAAATACCGAACTAGATTTCCTTGTTGCCATCTTATATATCTACTGCAGAGTGTTATTCCTTCCTTCGCCGCCATTTAAAATCCTACTGATTATTATAGCTTACTCTTATTTTTACATGTGTATACATGTACTTATATATACCTATTCCGCCCCATCTTCATATCTTGTATGTTATTATGTTTATTACGTGCAGTCACGTATAATAAATGTTTGAACAACTTCTATTTTTTTAAAAAATAAAATACTTAACTTATCTTTCTTTCGATATATATCTACTTTTTGATAAATAAAATAAAATAGCACTTTTTGATATTACTAATAAAACTACTGAGAAGCGAAGTGAACTTTCAGATTTCGAAAAAGGCCAGATTATTGGCCTACATCAGCATACCGAATACTCATTGGGCAAGATCAGTAAGCTTTTAGGTATCCCTAAGTCTATAGTCGCTAGCATCGTAACCCATTGGAAAAACAAAGGAACAGTTACAAACAAAGCTCGACCTAGAAGACCTGAAAAACTTTCAGAATCGATTGAACGTCTTTTGTCTAGACATATTAGTCGAGAGACCTTCCAACCTTACAATCACTTTATTGGAAATTTGAACGATGCTGATATTTGCATTTACAGGAAGACTTTCGCTTTGTATTTGAAGGAAATGGGTTTCAGTTCGTTTTCTCCTGCTAGGATGTCAAGCATGACATCTACACATACGGAACAAAGTGCTTCCTGTCATACTGGCAAGTATGCGACCTGGTGGAAGATAACGCATCAAATAAAAGGCTTTGACTTTTGGCCTGCGCAAAGTCCGGATTTAAATCCTATTGAGCACCTTTGGGCTGCTCTGGAAAAGTGAATTGAGCACGATATAAATCGTATATTTAATATTGAGCAACTCAAGGTGCGTCTTCAAAATGAGTGGCGAAACTTAGACAGCGACTTATTGTTGAATCTAGTGGCAAGTATGCCTAAAAGATGTCAGTCTGTAATAGACAATAACGGTGGCTGCTCTAAATACTAAAAAATAAAATAAAATTATTTTTTGTAAAAATAATACTTTTTTTCTTTAAGAGTTTAAAATTTGGTAATGTTTGAAAGACTTTTTATTAACTAGCTTTGCTGATTGAATTCGGATGTATATAACACTTCAAAAATTAATTAAAAAAATTAAATTCGTTCAAACATTTATTACACGTGACTGTATTGATTCAAGTACATAAACACTTACACTGTGCCAAATTCTTTCTCCATGTCACTACTTTTTCCAAGCCATGTTTTCAGTATAAGGAAAAGAAAAAGGTTAATTCTTGATACACCAAGAAAAAAAGGGGGGGGGGTTTGTTGTCATATAATATAAACAAAAAGTATTCATCATTCTAAATAAAAATAAAATTATACGATATCATAGTTATGTCTCTATATTTTACATATTAATATAATTGTGTCTTTATAAATGATGTAAATAACCATAGCTATACTACATTCGTATTCGTGCTTCTTCAAAAAAAAACAGATAGTTATTTTCTTCTTCTGTCTAAATGCTTTCAAATATTTCTATCTAACATTAAAATCAGTACCTGAACGATAACAATTATTTCATCCAGTTCTTAATATTTTCAGAATAAACGAATTAGCCTAGTATCTGGAAATACTCACTCTTCGATGTCGAAAAAATTGTATTCCGGCCAAGCGTGTAACTAAAAAAAAAACTTTAAGAATAGGTGATACTATTTGATTCATGTATTGGCCTTCTTTCAAATTATAAATTCTATTTCCTTCTAAATAACATTCATCTTTAAAATGAATTTAGTTGATCTTCATTATCATCCACACTTGACATTTCATCATCAGAATTAAAATATCTTTAACTACTTCACGAACCTCTTCTTCAGGTTTTTGGGAGCAATATCAGGGGCAAAAAAATAAATAGGTCTTTTCTTCAGGGTTTTCGTTATACTTATACCGATTGTCATACAGCAACTTTTTTTTTATACGTGGCCATATTCTATAATATTTTGAACCGACTACTTTGCATACATTTATGGTTTGTAGAGTAATAATACTTATTTTCCTCTGACCTTTTTCTTTGTGAAAATGAAAAAAAAGGGCCTGTAAAAAAGACTATTACTAAGACTGCAGCTTTTTTTTTTTTTTTTTTTTTTTTTTTTTTTTTTTTTTTTTACACCTGACAGCGGTTATGGCTTTCCATGACACTCTAAACCAATCAACTGTATAATGTTGTAACTTATAGTGTGAGAATATAATATTTATTATAATGAAGGGAAATCCTGTCTTTTTTTTTTAAAAAAAAAAGGAATGAGTGAGGGGTTACTTGTGCGGTATATATTTGTCTTTTATAGGACATTGTTTTGGCATACGACATGACTTTTCCAGCACTGTACATACTTTCTTTTAAAAAAACATTTCAGTGAGCAAATGAGATGCCAGTGGTGAATGGTGTCTCCTTCTCCAACTGGTAAGACAAGCGGAGTTAAGTGTATTTGACTCAAAAGCAGTTCGTGAAACTTTTTTTTTTCGGGTCTCTTTTTTTTTTCTGACGTTTTTTTTGTTATTACTAATCTTGACGATGGCAGAAGAAAAAGTTCATATTGACCCTGTTACTGGAGCAAAGATTCCAATGAAGGACGGTAAGCCATGTCGTGTTTGTGTTGATTTCAAAACTTGGACAAAAATAGAGAAAGGAAAAGGAGGTGAAAAGTCTAGTAAAGCTGCACCTGTCGCAGCTACAGCAACTACAACAGCAACTGCAGCAACAACTGCAGAAACTAATACATCTAATACAAAGACTGAGCCAGTGATTACGGAGGAATGGAAACGTAATAACTGTCCTGCAGACGTAGAGACTTTAGGCAGACATACTTGGACTTTATTACATACCATGGCAGCTTATTATCCTCAAAAACCAGAACCACAACAAAAAGAGAGTATGAAGTCTTTTTTCAAAGCTTTTTCAGAAAATTATCCTTGTTGGTTTTGCAAAGTAAATTAGTAAATGTACATGTAAAAAAAAAGTGTATTATTAATATAAAGAAAAAATAGAATGATTTTCAAAAGGATATTGCAGAAGAACCTATTAATGTAGCAAGTAGAGAAGCATTAAGCGAATGGTTATGTAGACGTCACAATAAGGTCAATGAAAAATTGGGAAAGAAACAATTTGATTGCACTAAAGTGTTTGAACGGTGGTTGACAGGGCCTGCAAATGGAGACTGTGACAAATAAAATAGAGAGAGAAATCGGCGCTTCGTTTTATAATAAAAAAGGTTACACTAAAAAAAAAAGACTTGTCCATATATAAACAAGTTTTTTTTTTTTTTTTTTTTTTCCCACCTTTTGTCCTGCATCTTTTCCCTTTTTAAAAATATACATAATAATGAATAATATGAATGGTTTAGCCCCAGAAGTTATTTATAATATATTTTCATTCTTATCTTATCCAGAGGTATACCGTCTACGTAGTGTAAACGTAAAGTTTCAAGCGATGGCAGAATATCATATCTACCAACAGATAAAAGAAAAAGCTCAAGTGATATCTATTAAACTAGATGGAAAAAAGAATAATAATACATCTATTGAACTAGAAGCAGTTGATTATGATGTAAAAAACCGTGTAATTGAATTTAGACCTAAATCGATAGACTCAAAACTTTCTCTTGCCAGTACTCAACAGTGGAGTGCGTATTGTAGATTATTAAAAATTCATTTCTCTGGTTGGTTTCTAAATAATGATGACGACCAATGTAAGTTACCTGGTTTTGAAAGTCTAAGTAGTCAAGATAAAGCCATGGTGATGTATCATTATCAATATAATGCTTCTATCGAAAAAGTGTATCAATTACCTTGTTGGTATGAAAATAAAAGCAATCGTTATTTGGGTGACAAGGGCTTTATTTTGGGTTTGTCATACGAACAACCAGGTCAACTAGATTATTCTCAACAGCAACAAATGACCGGTTTACCAACTTCTTATTATAGTTATCCAACCATTACTGAATCAACTCCCAAACCATCACCACCAGTTATGGATATTAAATGGATTCGTGTTACATTGGATTGGGTACTTGATGGTATGGTAAAACCAAACATGCAACAAAATCAAATTTACCAAAACGATTTTGATCGATTAAATTCATTGTTGGCTAAAGAAGGTTGCTTTAAATATGATGTTTTATCTGAACCAGTTTTGAATCATATCGTGAATCAGCATGATCAAGAGTTATCTCAAAGTTTAATTAAATATGTTCAGTCTCATACACATGAATGTCATACTCGTTTAACTCGATTACAACATATGTTGGAAGGTGCTGGCGTAGATGCTCAGGTTATTTGGAAATATACGTTTGCTAAATCATACGTGGTTGGTAATGGCAGTTTATTAAGTGAAGAAGATGTTGTACGTCGTATACAAGATTCAGAAGAAGAATGGCGACAAAAGAAACTTAGTTTAACTCGTAGATTAAACTACAAGTAACAACATCATTTAACTATTATCATTTATAAACAAATATATACACACACACACTCGCACTAATTCATCCTTTACCCCTGCCTCTTCTTTTTTTTTTTTTGTCCCAGCCATTTATAAAAATAAACTTTTTTCGTAATCAGATCGTAATTTAAATTTTATAGTTATTAGGTCCTACTTATCAGATCTTTATTTTTAATTCATCATTTTTTAATCTATTTCATCAATTCTATTCGATTATTTAATCAGCTATTTTACTTTATGCATTCATATTTAAACTTTTTTAAAGAATAAAGAAAATAACAACAAATATTTAGGCGGGATAAATAAAACAAATAGATAATCCTCCCCAAAAAAGTTCCTTTTAATTTTGGTATCAAAATCTGGGGTGGTTTTACTACGTGCTTTTAAATTTAGGTCAATTATCTCTTCTAACTCTGAAACTAACCTTGCTTAAAAAAAAAAAAAAAAAAAAAAGTAGAAACTAAAAGGTCTTTTTTACATTATTATACATAGTGCTCTTTTTTTTTAAAAAAAAAAGAAAGGGGGCTCAGATAATATTAAAAAAACGTGGGTCGTATAATTTATAAACACTTCTTTGTATGTGGGAAAATTATCTCGGTTGCTAACGTTAATTACATGTAAAAGTAGTACAAACTAGCAACGTAATTAAAATCGTTCGCTTTTTTTTTAAAAGAGTGCGGGAACTATAATGTTCACACGGCCTAGATCGGCTGATCGCGGAGGTAGAGCCACTTTTTTTCTTTTTTTTACAAATAAAGTACAAAACCATATTTTCATCGTCAATTAGTTGGAAATTGGTGGATTCTGTATTCTAGAAGAAGAGGGTGTGCGTGTTCTATTTACACGCTCAGGCAAAAAAAGAAAATAAGTTGAAAACGCCGCTTCTTACAAAATCTCTCAATGAAAGTTCCTTTAAAACGTCATTTTCTCTGCTACAGGTGTTTCACAGGGCTAAACACTCTACCGATATTTTTACGTCCTTTAGTTGGTAACATTGTTCCATTTTGGCCACACTATACAGCAGTCAGTGGATTAATCTCCTGCTATAAGTATGCTAATAACTGTGTAGTAATCACTATCCATAAAAATACAAAAGATCTACTAGAAGCATGCTCCTCCTATGCTAAATCCCCTTGTTTCACATTGAATGCTTCAAAAACATAATACTTCAACATAAATCATTAGAAATACCTCTCTTTTTAAATAATGAGCTTATTCCTTACGCTACTAACTTTAATTACCCACGTATAATAGATACCTCTGTATTCGTCAAGAAAAATAGTGCTCTTCTACAATTTCCACCCTATCTTCCTTGCTCAACTCTACTCTACCTTTATACTATCTTGCCTAGAATACGAAAAAGCTATTACTAGTTCTCATACAACTTTTGATATCCCCAAAATTATTAATACCAGCAACTCATGTCTACGTTATCTTTTCGGCGGTCATCAACAACGCTCTACAAAAGTGTTATTACACCTCAGCCTTTCAACCACACGCAGTCGCATCAATATCCTTCAATTAAAATACCTGAACCGGGGAACCACACTATGTTCGGTAATTCTCTCCTTAATATAAACGTTTCAAAGTCAATGAAATAACCTAGCTGGCGTTTCATCCACCAATGGTATAAACTACATACAGCAAGTATATTACTTTTTTCAATTGAGATTCAAACAGATGACCAATTGAGTTTCAAAAAAAGGTGGGCAATTCTTTTGGAAACTCTGATCAATTTTCAAAAAAAAAATGTCCAATTGACGGTGAAAATACAGTAGATCTTATCATTATACCATTATATCATCAATGGGTTATGTAAGATAAAAAAAAAGGGTACGTTCAAACGCCTATTTTTACTGCAAAGTTGAGTTACCATATATGTATGTAAAGTCACAAATAAACAGTCCTGCCTACTTTCATTCTGTCAAAAAAAAAAATAAAGCCACAAAACTTTTTTTTTTGTAAAAAAAAAAGTTCGCTTTAACCCTTTTTTTAATAACATAATGGCCGCAAAGATTAGGCAAAAGAAGCTCGATGCTATTGCAGCAGCAGCTATGCCTATTGGACAAAAAGTAGTTGCTCAATTTAAAACCGCTGATGGTGAATCTACTGGACCTCCACTTAATTTACCCGCTGATGCTACTCCTGAACAACTCGAGTTATTATTGAATCAACTTTTAAACCAGGTATTTAGCATATACACGATAGCTAAAATATTTTAAAAAAAGAAAACTAACTTTTAAATTAGGGTGAAGATCCTCTTCCTTATTCTTTCCATGTTAATAACGACGAGATTATTAAAGATCTTTGGGTAGATCGTAAAGATAAATCTACTGAAGACACTTTAACTATTGTATATCAACCACAAGCGATTTTCCGAGTAAGAGCCGTTTCACGTTGTACTTCTACTTTATCAGGTCACACCGAAGCAATTTTATCGTGCTCTTTCAGTCCAGACGGTTCACAATTAGCAACAGGTTCTGGTGATTGTACAGTTCGTGTTTGGGATTTAAATACCGAGACACCTCGTCATACTTTAAAAGGACATGCTGGATGGGTATTGAATATTGCATGGTCTCCCGATGGTAAGACCTTAGCATCTGGTAGTATGGATAATACAGTTCGATTATGGGACCCTAAAACCGGTAAACAAATTGGAGATGGATTAAAAGGTCATCGTAAATGGATCACCAGTTTAGCTTGGGAACCTTATCATTTAAACAGTAAGGCAAATCGACTTGCTAGTTCTTCAAAAGATCATACAGTTCGTGTTTGGGATACATCTTTAAGAAGAATGGAATTTTCAATCGCTCAACATACAGCTGCTGTTACTTGTATTAAATGGGGTGGTGAAGGTTTGATTTATACAGCTTCTCAAGATAAAACAATTAAAGTTTGGAATTCAAGTGGAATGTTGGTAAAGACTTTAGAAGGACATGGTCATTGGGTAAATACATTGGCTCTTAGTACAGATTTTGTTTTAAGAACTGGTCCCTATGATCATACAGGTAAACGTCACAAGACTGAAGAAGAAGCTCAAGCAGCTGCACTTGCTAGATATAATACATTTAAGGGTGCTGGTGCAGAAAGACTTGTTTCCGGTTCTGATGATTTCACAATGTTCTATTGGGAACCCGAGAAGAGTAAAAAGCCTGTCACTCGTATGACTGGACATCAAAAGTTAGTTAACCATGTTGCATTCTCTCCTGATGGTAGATTAATTGCTAGTGCTTCATTTGATAACTCTGTTAAATTATGGGATGGTACAACTGGTAGATTTATTGGTAACTTGAGAGGTCATGTTGGTGCTGTCTATCAAGTTAGTTGGTCAAGTGATTCCCGTTTATTGATTAGTGCTAGTAAAGATAGTACTTTAAAGATTTGGGATATTAAAAAGATGAAGATCAAGATGGATTTGCCTGGTCATTTAGATGAAGTATTCTGTGTAGATTGGTCTCCTGGAGGTGATAAGGTCGCTAGTGGTGGTAAAGATAAACAGCTCAAGATTTGGAGACATTAGAAAATTTGTACATTTTAAAAATAAAACATATTTATATTATAAAGGGATTTTTTTTTATTCTATATTATGGTATTTTACATTTTTGATTGATTTATTCGGCAGTAGTAATAGTAGTAGTGCTGGTAGCAGTAACAATAGCAGCAGTATCAACAGTAGCACTGGGTTCTTCTTTCAATTTTTTACTCTCTTCTTTGTCAATAGTCTCTTCGGCATTACGCTTGTTACTTTCGTGGTTTCCATTCTTGGGAAGCTCAGGTCGGAAATAAGGTTGACATCTCCAATAAGCGTACTTACGAATACCCTTTTCATCAACTTGTCCTTGTTCTTCCTCTTCGCCCTTTTCTTCAATTACCTTTGTCACCAATGTCTTTAACTCTTCAACAATCTCAAAATATTCATCTAATGTACGAGCCTTTCCAAGTCGAGCTCTTAATTCTTTATGATGAGGTAATGTAGGTTGTAACATTTTAAACAAATGTCCCTTGATAGAACTACCGTTTGTCTTTACTGTCTTACAGATATCTAAATATTCTTTAGCGACATCAAATGTGTAAGGTGGGAACTTGATTTCGGAAGAAAAGACGGTGGGGTTATAAAGACTGGCTTCAGCTGTCATCACTGCATCACATCCTGTATAATCTAAACATCTTTGTATATCCTCGTGGTATAAAATATTACCGTTAGCAACAACGGGAATCTTGACAGCTTCTTTTACTGCCTTGATCTTATCCCAGTCGGCAAGACCTGTATTATGTCCCTTTTGTTCTCTTAATCTACCGTGGACAGTTAACATTTGTGCACCAGCAGCTTCAATCATTTTTGCATATTCAATTGTCTTTTCGATAGTAGGGAAACAACGGATCTTGACAGTAACCGGAACTGCTAATTCTTTATGTAAAAGACTGGTCATTTTAGCAATCAATTCCCATTCGTCTTGTAAGAAGGATCCGTAATGACCACGTTTAGCGATATGTTGAGGGCAACCTAAATTGATATCGACAGCGTCACATTCGTTTTCAACTAATTTGGCGGCTTTCAAAAGGATATCGGGGTCATTGGCACAAAACTATTCATATCCATATTAGTTTAATAGTTTAAAATAAAAATAGAGAATATTATATACTTTACTTGAACAATAAGTGGTCTATCTTCTTTATTGGTGCTGAATTGTTCATCGCGATACTTTTTACCTTCACTGAAAAGTTTTGCGTGGAACATGGGAGTAACACATACATCGGCTCCATAACGTCTGCTCAAGATTCTCCAGGCCAATTCTGATTGATCAACCATAGGTGCCAAGATCATTTTTGGAGACTTTAATGTCTTGTTGAAGAACTCGTAACCTTCTAATTTAGTTTGTGTCATTTCGTTACTAATAAAGATACAAAAAAAGAAAAAAGTAAAGTTTTCCCCTTTTTTTTTTTTTTCTTTTTTTTTATATTAAAATTTTTTGGCTTTTTTGAAAGTCACTGTCAAGAATCTTGACCAATAACCACACACTTGTTAAAGCCATTGGTTCTCTCTCTCTCTCTCTCTTATTTCTTCCTTTTTTAAACGTAAAAGGTTTCATACGTTTTATAAATGTATAGAGATATTTAACTTTACTAGTACTTATACCTGATTAACTTGTAAAAGGTATCAAAGTATAGCGAAAAAAAAAATGTTTTGAGAGGAAAAAAATAAAGCTGCGAGTACGTTTTATGGTAAAACAATTTCCTGTTTTAGTGTTATGATGTTATCATTGGTTAAAACAATACATATAAAATACTTGTCTTTTTTTTTTTTATCTTTCTCTTTTCACCCTTTTCCCTTCATGTTAAAATACCATTGCAAAAAACCAACAACCACTATAAAAAACCATACTGAAACCATACCAGAAACGCAGCCAGAACCTTCTACTTATATTTGCTATATACTTTTACTACCAATCGAACTATTAACACGAATATTTGTACTTGCTCAGAACCCTTTGCTAGTTCAATCGTGTCGTCACTTTTGGCAAATGGGTGCTTCAACTACAGTTAGAGCCCATTATTTATTACATCGATATGGTTCCCACCAAGTTCTCAGCAACGCTTCCATGAGACGAAAGATTGTGTCACTACCGGTGGTTGAACATTTGTTACGGTTACATCAATGTGATCCTAATGCAGGCGGTGACGACTGGTTGTTTCGGTACGCTTGTCAGTTAAACCAAACCAGCCTTTGTCGGTTGATTATCGATCGATCATTATCACTTGAGTGTTTACCCAACGAAAAAAACAAACGGTTGTTACAGTTACTAAGCATTGCCTGTATGAAGGGTGCTGCAGATACCATTGATTTGTTAGTTTGTGATTATAATGTAGGTATTCATCGTGCACAAGAAACTGCATTAACATTAGCTTGTAAAGAAAATCAATTAGAGACAGTGAAACATTTATATACAAAGTATGGTTGTGATATTCATATGCAGCAAGAGAAATTATTAAGAGATGCTTGTTTATATGGTTACAAAGATTTGGTTGAATTCTTTATATCGAACGACGCTGATGTGCAAGCTTATAATAATGCTGCTTTACAGAACGCTGCTTATAAAGGATTTTCTCGGTTAGTCAAGTTATTATTGGACGCTGGTGCTAATGCGGAAGCAAATCAAAATGTTTGTATGCAGCACGCAATTAACAATGGTGATATCGAAACTGTGGAGTATTTGATAACTATAGGTCGAGTGGATGCAAGGTTTAATCAATATTGGCCGCTAAAACAAGCGTGCAGAAAAGGTCTTGTTGAGTTGGTAGATTATTTAATACGAGTTTTATCAAAGGATGATAAAATCGAGAATGTGACCGATGTTAATAATGGTATGCCGTTACAGGAATGTCTTAAGTACGGTAAAATTAAAACCGTTCAATTATTGTTACAACGTGGAGCTGATCCAAACTCAAAAGGAGCCGTACGCGGAATAAAACATGTGATGGATCCAAAATGCAAATTAAAAATCAAGGACGATATATTAAACTTGATGATAGAAGCTGGTTTAGATTCTAATGTAGTAAAATCCACAGCGAAACCTAGTTCTGGTTTATCTTGGACATAGTTATACCCTCCCTTTTTTCCCCCTATGTACACACCCCCTTTTTTTTTTGCAGATAAAAAAAAAAAAAAAGAATTATTTATAGATAGTCTCGGATCAAGTGAACAAAGAAAGTTTGATTTATTTTAGCTTCAAAATATCAATTTAATCGTACTTTGCCGAACTAGAAGTCTTTTCTTTTCTTTTTGCTATTTCTTTCTTTTTTGTTGTAATGGTCAGTTACTTGTTCATTACTTTGCTTGTTATTTTACATTGTTCAGGATTGAGCGGTTGTGGAATGTAAGAATACTTTAGTTCGTACAAAAAAAAAAAAAGTTTACAACTAAAAAATTATGTAGCGCTGTACATAATGAAATAACACTTCGATCGTTACAAAACTTCTTACCTAAAACGTTTACTGAACAAAAATATAAACAAGATATTTTAGAGTCACCAGGATTTGTTCAAGCTGGTTCATTTTTTCCTGATTGGTAATAAATATATATGTTTTTCTATTTTTTTTATAGGCGTATTAAATTCTAAAATAGGGGTTATCAATGTCTCGGATACAATCAACAATCAGAAGATGGTATATTTATTTTTAAAATTATTACAAGCATGAATAATTAACGTTACGTTATAAATATAGCTCATTGGCCAACTTTTATAAAAACAGCTGTAAATTACATTCGTGAAGTTTATCCTGTGTCTCGATTCCATCACGATAAGCATGTCCAGGTACTTTATTTTTCTTTTTTGTAGTAATCAAAAAGCTAATGTATCGTCTTTATTTTATTTTATTTTTATTTTTAAAAAAAAGGGATTGATAAGTTTTGTATTTGCCATCATGTCTCATGGTATGGCAGACGTTAAATGGCATAGTCTATCAGGTCTATCGGATTACTTTATTATTGCTATGGCCAATTCTGATTTCCATGGTAACACAAAGGAGGCGCATTTGGCAGCGGACGCGGGTGCTGAATTCACTCTAAGACATTCCAATAGTTTATCTTATTTGAACCAGACTTGGCAAGTACCTGTAAAAGATATCATTGAAATTTATAAACGACTCTATAATAATGGATCTGATAAAAAGGTTCCGGCTAATTCTCATTTAAAGTATTGTATGGCCACTGCATTTGCTGCTTCTAAAATCGATGTTGAGTTCGGTAAATTGATGTTCGGATATTATGGATCAAAGAGTCCCTTTTTAACTGAAGAAATGTATAGTTATTACAGGGGAGGTAAGTATATAAAAATTTATTTATTTTGATTGTTATAATTAAATAATAACTTTTTTTTTTTTTTTTATGTATAAAAGGAATTGAGGATATGTCTGCTAGTGTAACTGATTGTTATGTTGAATTAGTGCATGCGTTTGAGTATGGATCAATTCATACTTCTCCCGACACATTATGCGCAAGTTACTTTTATACCACACTTCCTAAATCTCCATGCTTAAAAAACCCTAAATCAAATTATTCTCATGATTTAAATCAATTGATTTATAAAGATTATAATCCCACAACGGGAGTGTTTACATTGACTGCTAATATACAATCAGATCGTCATTATGATACCACGTTAGTTCCTATTGTTCGATCACAAACACCAGAGAGTCATGAGGTGACAAATAGTATGCAACTCCGATTTCAGTCACCGATGTCATTTAGGGGTAACAGTAACAAGGAGTGTTTAACCGTTGGTACGGAACAAGGTGATATTACACTAACTTTACCGATGTCTTCTGGTTCGTTAGGCCATCAACTGGCTTCCGGGGACTTCAATGCGAATGGTCAATTGGATATGGCTGTCTCTGCTCCGTATCATGTACACGATATTTTACAGCAACAAACTGGTTCTGTGTTTATATTAAATAATACAGTTATCACCGAAAAATATTCGAGGCACAATGATATTAGAGACCTATCTACTTTTACTTTACAAGGATCGGTGAGATATGGTAGATTTGGTTGGTCTATGACTACAATTGATTTCAATAAAGATAGTGTAGATGATTTGGCTATTGCAACCCCTTTTGGTAAAGACAACAGTGGGATGATCGAATTGTATTTGGGTCGAGTTCAATTAGGCCTTGGAAATCCCAATGTTTATATTCAGGTCCAATCAAGACCGTTTATTCCTACAGTTTTGGCGGCGATCGATGTGGATCAAGACGACTTTAAAGATTTGGTAGTAGGGTGTCCACTTTGTCCTAGTATGAACCAACCACAGGTATAGTATTATTGCGCTACTGGGAGGGGGGTTTTTTTTAATAAGCTTTTATTCATATCCTGTCCCCCCTTCTTTTTATAATTAGGTCGGTATCGTTTATATCTTTATTAGCCATCGTGCTGGTGTAACAGAGTCTCGAACTATCACACAACCTGACATCAGTATTCAAAATCCAAACTTAAATTCAAGTTCTTACGACCGTTTTGGAGAGTCAATTTTGGTTATAAAAGATACCATATTAATTGGGTCCCCCGGTTACTCTATTGAATCTAAGCAAAGAGTAGGCAGAGTATATGCATTTGATTTAAAAACACTTGAATTAAAATGGACCATTACTGGTACAACACAATTTCAACAGTATGGAAAGTAAGTATTTTTAGTTTGGTCTGACATTTAAAAAAGTTTTTTTTTTTTTTTTTTTTTTTACTAAAAAAAGTATTTTTTTTAGGGTACTAGCAACTGATAATAATGAAATAATAGCTATATCTAGCCCATCCGAGGTAAGAAAAAAAAAGGTACTATTATAATTATTTACCTTAATATGTCGTCATGATTAGGAAAACATTATTGGGTTACAGAAATATTGGCAGGGAGGTAGTGTCCGAATCTATGACTGGAATAAGTTAAAGAACAATAACATTGAGGTAGTACCGGATATCGATATGGAGCATGGTATGATTAGTGTTATGCAAGGTCGTACAAGTGCAGGTCATTTGGGTCAATCACTTTCCGTGTTTAAAAATAATGGTGAACTTGGTATTTGGGTAGGTGAACCCATGAGTGAACAAGGTATTATTTTTGTTGTCGTTGTTGTTGTTGTGGCTGTATAATAATTTCTTTAATTGTATATAAAGAAAATGGTAGAGTTTATAAATGGATGATAAATAGTAAACAAGTAGAATGTATTAGAAATCAAGTAACCTTAGTAAGTGAAGTCATAAAATATGCTGAGATAATATCTGAGCCTTTTTTTTGTGCCTGAAGAAAAGGGGAAGAACTAACAAAGGATGTATATAATCAATAATAGGCACGGTTTGGGTCTCAGATCGGACCATTAGGTATTGATGCCATTTGTATCACCTCACAAAGATATGGTCAAAACGCACGGTAGGGTGCACAAAGAAAAAAAAAAGATGTACATGTTACTGACAATAATGATGTAGTTATTCGGGCGCTGTCACTTTTTTTATCCAAGGAAACTAAATTCATGAACTTAGTACCAAAAACGGAAGTATAAAAAAAATAAAATTGAGGCGTAGTATGCAGCTTTTTTTTTTTTTTTATAGGAAGATATCTACCTTTTTTTCTTTTTTAAAGAAGACATTGTAGTATACTTGGTAAAAAAAAAGGCATTGTAGTATATTTAGTATAAAAAAAAAGAAACAAATACCTAGAACTTCTCATTGAAAAAAAGTGAGACATTTTTTTTTTACTATTCCGATTATCTTTAAAAAAAAATTGGCTCTGGACTGATTGCATATGACGGTTGTGTCATTGAAAACCCAGATTGTAAAATAAATACCATAAATTTTTTGGTTTATTTATTTACATTTCTCTTTCACTTTACCTTTTTTTCCCTTAATTTTTTCCCTAACTACGAAAAAAGACTTTTTTTTTTTCCCTTAATTTTTTCCCTGACTACGAAAAAAGACTCATTTTATAATAACATTTTTTTTTTTTTTTTTTTTTTTTTTTACTGCTATGCCACAAAAGAAGAGACAGTCCGTACGTAAATCTGAACCCAAGGTTTTCCGTTGTACAGGATTTGGAGACTGCAATATGGTCTTCACTCGTAGTGAACATTTGGCTAGACACGCCCGAAAGCATACAGGAGAAGTACGAAAAAAAAATATAACTTTTTTTTTTTCTTAGTAACTAAAATATTCTCTTTTCTTATGTAGAAGCCTTTCAAATGTGTTGTACCTAACTGCGACCGTATGTTTAGTCGCTTTGACAATATGATGCAACACACTCATACACATAGCCATACAAAAAAGAAAGATTCTTCTGATTTACCTGTTGGAATGTTAACCTCCAAGTCTATGCCTGAGGATAATTCAATGATGCATGCTCCCGCCTTACCCAATTCACCAATTTCATCTTTTAATGAACATCAAAAAGTTTTACCACGTTCCTTTGATAAACCTACCATGTATTGCGCTCAACCTTACGGTCAAACCATTCGACCTCCTTCTCCAGTCTCTGACGAAGACTGTGCTAAATTCCAAACCCCTTATTATTCTTACTCTCAACCTATTTGGAATCCAATGTATAATACACCTACTACTTCTCCTCAATTATATCATCCTATCACGTCTACTGGCTCTATTACACCTACACCATTTTATTCGCCCTGTTCTTCTGAAACTGGATCATACTCTCCAGAATATGTATCGTCATCATCATTTACAGATTATTACAGAAATAATTCTATTCAAAGCGAAACACAACGTAAAAGACGTTTATCTCGAGACGAACTATTAACACCAATTCGAGAATTAAATATTTCAAATAGTTATTCGCCACCCTCGGCTCAAAAAGATCAAGGTAGTTTTAGTTCTGAAGGCGATTATAACCAAAGACAAATGTCTATTGACTCCAATGTCACAACCAATGCAACCGCTTACAAGTCAATTGATGGAGTTGATATCACACAAGATGAGTACGAAGCTTTACAAGGCTTTAGTAAATTATGCGCTCAACCTGTCGTCAGCAAGGAACATTCTCCCATCACATTACCTCCTCTAAATGAGTCTCGTGCTATCGTCTTAACTTGTTACGCGAACCTCTTTTCACGAGTTCATGCTTTCCGTCAACTGGTTTCTACTGTACCAGAATCT
The DNA here is from genome assembly GCA_025201345.1 of Thamnidium elegans. Lineage (NCBI taxonomy): Eukaryota > Fungi > Mucoromycota > Mucoromycetes > Mucorales > Mucoraceae > Thamnidium > Thamnidium elegans. The sequence goes on from JAIXMG010000028.1 coordinate 104,358, forward strand.
TTTCAAAGAGGCTCTATTTAAATCATCAGGAAATAGGTCATTTCTTATATCCCTACCTATTTTATTCTCTGTATAGTACATTTATGAAAAGGAAAAAAAAAACACAATTCACATATTTACATTTCATAAATTCATTTCTACATATTCTTCTTCATTTTTTCCTCTTCTTCTTCTTCACCCTTTCTAATCCCCTTTTTTTATCGTGCCCCTTTTCACATTCTGTAAACTATTGTAATATTTGTAATAAAAACGAGCTTTTTTTTTTCTTCCATTGGTGTACATGTTTTAAAACTCAAAACGCCCTCTTTTTTTTTTTCTTGTACAACCCTTTCTCCAGAAACAAAAAGGAAATAAAATAACAATTGGCTTTAACCACTGATATTTCATGCCTGTTTTTCAATCTATTTTTCGAAAACACGAAACAGAAAGAGAAAATATTTCCCTGGTGTTACTTTTTTTTTTTTTTTTTGACACCCATGACGCATAATTTTTTTTGTCTGGTGATGGTACGTTCTTTTTTCCCGATAAGATGGAATTCTATTATAATTGTATGACGATATACTCGGTTTTTTTTTATTTATTTTTAAAACCGAGTCTTTTTGCTTCAAACAAAGATATAATATTAAATGGTCTACTTGCACTGAAAAAAAATAAATAACTTCCGTGATATTAGAAAAAAAAAAAAAAAAAAAAAAAAGTCCCTGTAGGAACCTTATTATGTCACCTGATAAGAAGGGTTTCTAAACACATATACGTGGAAGGGACTATATTCATATTTGGGGGCGAGCTTTTAAAAAAATAACAGGGGCAATTTTTTTATGATATAAAAAAAAGGGGAGGGGGGAGGGGAACAAAAAAAAAGCAAAATCTAGCCAATTAATTTTTAACGCAGTAAAAGAGTTTGATTCAGATAGGGGGTTTTTTTTTAACAAGAACTTTTTTTTTTTTTATCTGACTGAAACCGATAAGTTTTTATTTTTAAGAAAAGCGTATATTTAGAAATAAAATTAAATAGTGTTATCTGTCAATATAACATGACACAAAAAAAAAGGTTTATTCGATTAGGTTTCCTAATGCAACTTTCTTTTTTTTCTTTTTTTTTTGTTCCGCTGATTTGGAGAGCTTAATGCATGGTAGCACCCCCCCAAAAATAAATAGCCAATAATGATACAAATAATAGAAAGAAGTGAGATAATAATAAATACCATAACACAAATTAATCGAATAAGTTATTTGTACTTGTCACTCCATTCCATCATTGAGTTTGTTTTCAGCAGCCTATTAGTAACACTATGGCCGAACTTAAGGACGAAATAAAAGAACCTAGAAAAGGAACCAAACCTTTACTGGTATTGTATCGATCCACTAGTCAGTCAAAATCTCTAGCTCTCCAATTCTAATAGAATATTCAAAGTATTCCAAACTAAATTTTTTGTTATTTCTAATATATATATGCAATTGGATTTGTTCGATAGCTTATTTTTGATAATTGGGCGTGATTGTCGATAGTTATATTATTATGAATAAATATACTGCAGCTTGTCATGATTAGATATACGTCTTCAGTTAAAGAGATACTTTCAACAAATAGATTTCCGTATTTTATTGCGGGTCTAGAGGCTTCAACTTCCGTTAATCTATGTCCTTTTATCGTTTAAGGGCTCAATGATATTTTTTCATTAAACAAAATATAGTCTGTTAAGTGAAAAGGGCGGTTTGTTGAACAAGACAACTCACACTTCTTTTTTTTATTATTATTTAATACCAGTGTAACTTTGCATGCTCCAGCTTTATTTCTTTGTGCTAGTAATTTGATATTTTCTGGAGTGCCGAGAGTATTGACTTCTGGTAGACAATCATTGTTGTCATCATTGTGTTTAACATAAAATTCGAATTTAACGTCTTCTTTCATCAAAAAAGCTTCCGTCTCTAACTCTGCTTTATGAGGTAATTACAAGAATTTGAAGCGTACAACATTGATAAACTTGGATTATAGTTTTTTTTTTTTTTTTTTTTTTTTTTTTTTGATAAAATATCCCTTATTTTGATTAATTAATGTACAAGTTAGTCATCCTATAATTAATTTTTTATGATTAAACATGTATAGCGTTTCTTTTTTTAGCAGTACATTGACGGGAAAAAAACTTACCAAGTGTCTTATAACGACAGTCTTTGAAAGTGGCATTGCATCCATTATACATTGTATCAAACGATCAGCCATATTGTGATATTGACAGAGTAAACATCAAAAAGAAAAATAAAAAATAAAAATTTATCAGACTGAAAGAGATTATTGTTTTATTAATTTGAAGATATGCGCCTTTTTATAGACTTTTAGAAAATAAATAAGATGGTCTCAGCATGACATGATTGTAAGTTAAAAAGAGCATATAGATACATAACCCTTTTATGGATGAGTACACTGATTATAGATTAATCACAACAACAAATCTGATTATAAAAAATGTATCATTGTATCACTTTTGGCTGTTACAACATGCTTTGTTATACACATATTTATCAATCAGTATAACATAGTACACAGGGACCAAAGTAATATGTAGCTAACATTATATCTGTATATAGTTTTATGCAAATTGATAACAGGTACCACACTTGTATAAAATTATGTCTAAATTATATTACTCTAATATTACTTGGATACATTCCATATCCAAACGATTTCTTTTTAATATTTAGCCACCAAAGCCAAGGGCCTTAAAAAAAAATCTATTCTAGATCGAATTCTTGAGAAACATAAGCAGTGAGAATCTGTCTAATGTAAGGAACTCAGTGAAAAGAGGGGGTTATAACATATAATTTTCTCTGAACTATTCTTCTTTTTTCTACCAGCTAAAAATATTTGAGTACGATGTGCAATAATCATAATTGTTGTCTTTTATAAAGGATGGGAAATGTTAAAGGGACAAGAGCAAAATAATTGAAAGAAGAGAGCAATTGTTATTGCTAAAAAAAAAAAAGCTCATTGCGATATTGCAGCTTAAAAAATCGCTCACTTAAGAAATCACTACTAATTTTACTAGCTATAAATAATGGTTCTTAATTTATTAAAAAATCTGAAAAACAAAAGGGGTTGACCCCCAAAAATGAAAAACGAAAAAAAAAAACAAAAACAAAAAAGTACGTTTTTAATTATTTTTTTTTATCAAAACAACTATTTTGTGTTATGCAACTTGGGTCCAAAACGCGTTTTCTGTTTTTTAATAAATTAAAGACCATTATTTATAACTGCTAAAATCAGCCGTGATTTCGTATACGAGCGATATTTAAACTCAGGTATCTCAGAGAGTTTTTTTAGCAGTGATTTCCTGGTACAATGATAACTTTTGCTTGTAAAAAGAGTTGACGTGTCATCAGGTTTAAACCTTTCAAACTTTAATTTTGTTTAAAAAAGGATCTTTCAGAATGTATCTTAGACGTGGCCATGTAAGACTGATGACCGTTCTTAACTGTAATGTGAAGTTATGAGAAATAGCGTATATATATATATATTTACAAGGCAAACTTTTATTTTTAAGTATGAAATGCGTTACAAAAATTAAAATACACGTTAACTTTGATAGTTATAACGAATCAAATCCAATATATAAAAAGGTTCAATAAACATGATACATCTAACAAATATTTTATAACAGTGCCTGAAAAGAAGGTTATCGCTTCAAGAACGTGTATAACCTAGTGCCAATTGTGACAGCGCCATGGCGTTGAAGCTAATCGCAGAGTGAGTTACGAATAGTCTTTTTTTTTTCAATTGTGAACCCTATTGGTCATATTTACGGGAAAAGAATAGCGTTTTATTTTGTTTATAAGAAAAAAAATAGCAGGTACTTTGTAATGTACAGTTTAAATTTATTAAAAGAGGAAAGGAATTTTTATTTTTTGTGTTGTGTGAAGCATAAGATCATCATTGAAGGTGCTTGAGATTCCGCTTGATAACAGACTAGTTTTTTTTTCAGACAGTCCCAAAGATAGGCTAAAGAGAGAGGAGAATACCCTTCCCTTGAAAACCAAGCTAGTCGAGGACCAAGTACGCTTATAATCCAATCTTTTTTTTTTTTTTTAAAAAAAAAAAAAAAAAGGACTGGACCGGTGATGACCATCCTAGTCGCCAGAGTGCTTTCGGACATCATCACCAAAACGGCAGAGCCAACATCTTTTACTTGATAACCAAAGGATAAGCGTTTCTTGAACAAGCTAGTCGAGGACCAAGTACGTTTATAGCCCAACCTTTTTTTTTTTTAAAAAAAAAAAAAAAAAAAAAAAAAAAAAAAAAAAAAAAAAAAAAAACTGGACCGATGATGACCATCCTAGTCGCCGGAGTGCTTTCAGACATCATCATCAAAACGGCAGAGCCAACATCTTTTACTTGAAAACGCCATAGGTATAGAGTGAGAGAGACCGTACGCCAGAAGGTAACATTTTTTTTTTACATTTAGTAACTAGGAAAGTATTAGAGAAAGGAGTTTTTTTTTTTTTTTTTATCTTTTTTTTTTTCATGTGATCAATTAATTAGTTACTTCCATAAATGTTCATGTAAAAAAAAGATTCTCTTTTTTTCATAAAATAAAAAGATATATCAGTTTATTGCTAGGGAAAATTCGTATGATTAAATCGGTATAGATACAGATTATATTTCTCGTATATTCTTCTTTACAAAAAAGCGAAAAGTATTAACTACTTGGGATGTAGATAATACTTGTGTGAGAAAAAAAAAGTATCTAATAAAAAGCATGCTTATCCTCCAAGTCGTTTTTGTTTATACACAAATAGTTGAGTAGATATGACGTATTATTTTTTATAAATTGCCAACACTTTCACTTGTTCCTTTTTATATATACTTACTCTAGTAGTATCACCTCTTCTTATATCCAAATATAAAACTTATTATTGCTATTGAAAGATGTACCAAGAAATAGAAGTAGGCGGATAAAGCTGAAGAGAGGAAAAGTATGTCTAATTTGTACTACTTTCCCTTTTTTTTGCATGATTTGTTTACTTTGCGCAAGTTAAAAAGATAATCAAGTTTCTTAAATACAATTTCTACAGAAACATATGATTATCTACCACTACTAGGCGGAAACTATCTCCGTTGTTTATATGACTGAGTCGGCTGAAATGAAACAAGGGTTAGTTGTTGTTGATTACTACCTTTTATGTCTAATTAACTCCATCTCCATTTAGGACAACTTGTTTAAAGCTGTATAAAATTCACAAAATTTATTTATTAACAGTTGCTGTTTTGAAATAAAATATAAGAATATAAGATCCTTGATAAAAGAGAAATAAAATAAAATATAATAGTTACGAAAGAGAAAAGTAAAAAAAAAAAGAAAAAAAAAAGGCTAAAATACTGTTCATAATCCCAATACATCATGAATTTATAATTATAATTATTTTTCTTTTTTTAAAAGAAAAAGAAAAGTGTTTTTTTAATGGAAAGAGTCAGATCGCATATAATAAACTATCGCAAATAGAGCGTAGTAAGTTCCTTAAATCAACTATGACTACCGAGGTAGAACAAAAGAGATTTCAGAGAGACACTTTACAACGTCTAATAAAGCTTTCATCACTCTCTTTCAATAAAAAAAAAAAGGGTTGAAGGTATGTAGTATATGGGACCCGTATATACTACTATAATATAATATCAAGTATTATATTCTTCATGCACAGTTGTCAATCAAAAATAATATGAAATACTGCTTATAATAGTACGCACAGTTTTCATATAACTAATTCATGTTTTGAAAACGAAACTAGTATGCTGCTCCCAAAGGGGACAACACTCTTCTTCACAAACTATTGGAACAAAGGAGGTAAGTCAACTCCTACACACCTACTCAACTTTGCAAGCAAAGCCAAATAGACGATTACACGAATGCAATGTTCCTCAACTAGAGACATCTTTCCTGTCTCAATTATGGTTAAAAAAGAAAAAGAAAAAAAAGGCGTGCTTTTTTAAAAAACAGGTTTTTTATTGAAGCGTCATCAAAACACATAACTACCGCAGTAAGAAGTAAGCAACAGAAGACATGCATAAATAATTTTTTGGTGTACTTTTTTTTATAAGGTTCAAGTTCTTTTGACAAAATGGCCTGTGCTGCGAAATCGATATGGTTGCACTAAGTTTTTTTTTAAAAGAACAGTCAAAAAGACTTGCATTTCATCCCCTATTCTTCCTTTTGATTCTCTTTATTATTTTCGTCTCTTTTATTATCACCTACCGTTATCACCATTTACTTTAACTTTTATAAGCATTCTTTTTATAAGCACCAACTTTTTACAAACAGGAACTTTTTACAAATAGGAACTTTCTTTTTTTCATATAAAAAGTTAATAGCTATGGATTATATGTATAATCGTCTTAAAAACTTGAAGGAGTCATTCAAAGACTTTCAAGCGTATGCCAGTGGCTACGACCCTCACCAATACGATGACCGTGCAAATGACTCTGTTTAAATTTCATTACAATCCAACTACCAAAACATGGAATATAACGAAACTTGTATCACGAAAGGAGCGTATGAAAGTATTGGCCAGTAATATTGCAGATAATGTAACACATACCTTCGCGTATGGAGCTTTCGCCATAGCAAGTTATATTTGCCCCCAAAAAGACCAGTTCCTCCTCTGATTACGATAATGATGTATTTGACGCGGATATCTTATCTAGAGGTACATATATCGATGAAGATGGAACTCAGTACCCTCCTGGAAGGCCCTTGGACGGTTCTTGGAGTTTAATTGATTATTATTATTTATCAGTTGAATTCAAGAATACCAATCCTCCGCCAAAGCCTCTAAGAAAGGCCATGAAATTACGCAAGTAATTTGTTTTGTCAAAAAAATCTTTAAGGTTTTGTTTCATTTAAAAATCCTCCAGATTTGTTTATTGTACAGCAAGAACTTGATATAAAAAATGCATATATTCTCCAATGTACATAACAACTTCATAACCTTGGAAATTTTTTTATCCCTATTATCGTATTCTATTATAGCCCTATGAATAAAGCGCTTTTATTATTAACCCTTCTCAAACTTGGCGTTTAAATAATTATTTAAAGTTGCTAATAACCTTACTTTGAGAAGAAGAAGAAATAGAGAGAGAGCTTAGACCTATAACTAGCAAAAAAAAAAAACTTGTCTAGGTAGTATGATGCCATGAATGGTATACAAATGTGTTTTATATGTTGCTCTATTTTTGTATATTTTGTCACAGGCTGTGAAATGGTTGCCTATTTCATCAATAGCCGGTGTTTCATTACAGTTAATATGACGTGAAAATTCAGTTCGACCAGGTTTTATATGGTGATATCTAGACAAATGAGTTGATAGGGCCGCAATGACTTATATACTCAATCACAAACATTGCAATATTTTTTAAAAAAAGTTCCCAACAGGTGTTGAATTATTATTTATAACACGTCTCTTGGGAACAAACATATTATGAACATTAATCAGATGGCGTCGGTATGCATCTTTTTTAATATATGTTCTATCGCATAAAGTACAATGGTTATTTGGATAGTTACCATCTGGATCACCGGCAGTTGACAACTTTTTGAATGGCTTGATACCATAGATTTTGCTCAAATGAATAAGATAGAAAAGTTTTATCGGAAAATTTTTTTAAACCTGAGGTCTATCTTCATTTGTTCGTTAAGAAACCAGTTCGAATATCCCCTATTATTAACAGAGATTAGATACTTGATAATTTAGTTAATTTTCACGTAATAGCTCACCCCAAAAAAAAAGGAACGATTATTAGAAGTTATGCTATAGATACTCATGTCTCTCAGTCTTTATCAATGTCAGGCCCAAAGAAACAGGTTGTGACTCTTGGAGCAGGATTTGATACCAGGCACTTTAATATCAAGGTAAGAGATCACGTTAAAAAAATATGAAAGAGGCTGGGGAAAAAAAAAGTAAGTGGTCTTTATTAGTCTAGTTTGTTGGATAAGGGTCAAGATAAAGTGCCTTTTTGATTGTTCAAAATTGGTAGGTAATGTGATAATTGATTATGTATATTTTTTTTCTTTAACAATAAGCATGTAACTTTTTTTTTTTTTTTTTTTTTTTTTTTACATATACACAGCTTCTTTATTTGAGACCTAATCCAGCTTCTACTAATCTTGTAACAGTATCAGGCCAATTTCTTAAATCACCGCCTAATATACAATAATCTAAACTCTTTAAATCCATACCACCTCTTTCAACTTTAGCATTTTCATCTAACAGCGAGAACAATTCTTTACGTTTCTTGATTGTCATGACTTTTTTCATTGTAATCTCTGGAAAGTCAATTTCAAAGTACTTTGATAACTGACACAATAAGAAATTTAGCTGTGACTCTAATATTTAAGCTCTTCGAATGGAGTCTCTATATTTTCCTTTTAATTTTATATTTTATATTTTATACTTTATTTTATGTTATTTTTTTTTTCTCATTTACACACCTCTTCAAAACCCGAATCTCACTTTCATATAAAATAACTATCCTTTTTCAAATTAATAAAAACTATGTTATTTTAGACTTTTAACAATATATCAATGTTGGCTCGGCTTGATTCAGCTGTATTTGTACGCTCTATCAGAAGTTTACTTTGTTCGCTTATTAGCACAAAGCTTTCACTAATATAGCTTTTAGTTTTTTTCACAACTTCTCCTGGTACCTTGTCATCTTTATCAACATCATCTTTGATTCTTCTTTTAATGTTTTCTAGTAGCGACTCCATTGATTCTATAGATATATTTTTTGGGTCTGACTCCTTCGTTGTTAGATCCTTAGAAATTGGAAAAGAAGACGTACTATAGGATCGAATTGATATTCAAGTGAAGTCAAAGACACAGCATTACTAGTCAAAAAATACCCCATAGCTACCATTGGGCCCATTGGAGACTTGCCGATGTATTCCAGTATAGAATTTGATGATACCAAAAAGAATTCCTTTGTCCAGAACTTGGATTCAATTTCTAGAAACAGTTTTCCATCAGCAGCAATAAACTCTTCTTCAACTTCAACGCTTGAAAAGCCTTTGATGGCGAAGATGAGAGTAATTCGGTATATTTTGTATCGGCGATGTGCTGAAAGTGGGTAGTTTATAACTCTATTCATAAATTCATGATTGACTTGATTTTGGAACTCAGTTAAGATGAGTGGTTTTATTTTCGTTGGTTTGTGTGGTAAAATCACACATAATAGAAAATAATCGATAAGTTCATCGATTATAAAACATAACATACGTTAGGTATCAAGTGTAATGATCAATCACAATAGTGTGATTACTGTTGCAAAAAGATAAATAAGAAATAATAGTTAGCAATCCCTTTTACCGGGATTGATTTTTATAATTAAAATAAAACATTAAAAAAAAAGGTTTAAAAAGGTATTCTCTCGAGAATAACATAGCTTATATAGTCCGCTATTGTAGATAATATCAAGGTTATTTTTTTTATTTTTTTTGGTAGGTCTTCTTCTTTTTAAGATGAACCATCGAAGTTTAAGCCTTTGCCAAGTTCATCCTTTGTTATAACGACAATGATAAACTTCGTGTAACAGAGATGAGAGAGTTTAACATAGTCGCATTTAGTATATATCTTTATCCTTTATTACCATTAAATCTTAGTTTATTTTATATCCCTATCTCCTACTCTTACAAGAGGTCTTTTATAAAGATTTATTTACACTTAAAGTGATCGAGCTTAATATGATTTTTACAGTTTATATAAACAACCAATTCAAATATACAGTTTATCCCGGACCGTCAGCAATCGTTTTCTTTTGATCAAACACGATGATCACCAAATCCCGGTAGTCCTGGACCTGACGTTTTAAAGTACGTCTTTTATATATATTTAGTTTATTGTAATGTTGCGACACAACTATATGGTACGGTTATCGATAAAGGTATAATTCCTCTTTCATGATATGATTCTTCTGTTTTGTCTCTTTTACCAAAGAAATCTATCTTTTCCTACTTCCGAACAGGTGCCATATCTTTCTTATAAACTGTGATGCAAAAAAAAAAAAAAAAAAAAAAAAAATTGAGGCACTTAAATTCTCAATTAGTTCTAGTAGTTGTCAATAAGCTCATTATACTTCATCAAACTGGATTTCTTTCGCCCCAATTCATTGGTAACAACGGTGTTATTTTCGAACCAATTGGGGGATACACCAACCAGATGTCTCGCTTCGTCATTCTCCAAACCAAGCCAAATATGTCGGAAAACATTCTTATCCGTCATTGATCAAGGTTTTATATCTTATTTTAACTATGATTTATCTTTTTGTAGCAGAGTTACTATTATCAACACTTTATTCTTATCAAAGCTCTGGTATTAAATCAGACTACTTGATCCAGCAGTCACTTTCTTTAAGAAGTAGAAGGAAAAATTGGTAACTCTACATCTAATGTTAAGAAAATAGGTGCATATTTAGGGTTTTGGCACTGTATAAACTTTCAGATTCAGATTTGCCGCATGGAAACAAGACTTGATATTATCCTGATTTGATATATAGGAGTCTACTAAACGTACGTTTTTTATTAAGTAAAGTCAATACGGGTTTAGTGCCAAATGCGATTATTTTATGATATGCATAATATTATACCATTTCCAGTTACTAAAATTCTGCCCAGTCTTTTCGAATTAACACGAGTTTCTTGTTTTTTATCGTAGTCTGGCTACGCATGTCAGCGATATCCTTCCTCCTTGACTATGTCTTTCATTTATTAAATAAAAGTAAAGAGGCATTTTACAGTAAACGAGTGAGTTCATTATACTACTGTTGATTTTTGGTAATCATTTTTGGTATGGGGAGGAGTGAATATGTAAATCTTTTTGTGATAAGGTAATCAGATTTCTAATTATCTTTAAAAAAAGAAAAAAATAATTTTGAAATGATTTTTCGAGCACGACAATACGAAAAGTATTTATATGTCTAAACTACACATTTACCCCTTTCTTTTAACTATACTTTAAAAAAATATATGAGGCTTACAACAGGTAGGCGTGCTTTTATCTAATATTCCTAAAAAAAAAAAGCTTTACTAAACTTTTTTATTTATATTATAGCTATTTAATTTGTTGCTGCTAGTTTGACAAGTGTAGCTGCAGCTGCTTCAAATAAAAATATTACTTATAATGTAATTTCCTTAGTCCCAAATAATCAAACACTTGGTGTTATTGTTGACGATAGCTTTTATCCTTTGACTAGCACAAGTGACGTTTCAACCTTACTTCGTTACGACGAAGCACCTACTTCGACATCTGAATATAAATATGTTTTTGCTCAATCAGATAACAATCAAATTATTGAAACCGAAAAATTTAGTCGTACAATCAATGAAAACGAAACTAAATTAAATAAGTGCTATGGAAGAGCTTGGAATAGCTACGACAAAATAAAAAAGTTACCTACTATTCTTCCTCCACTCCCAATTATCAATCGTATCGAATCAGATCTTCACATTGAAAACGAAATTTCAACTATTCACCTGCTTGGTAACTAAAGCGACATTGATAATATTCATAATAATTAAATGTCTGATATTTATATATATTTGAACATGACATATATTAGGTAAATACTTTTTATTTTATTTTTTTTTAAAAAAAAGTCGTAATTAATATTATTTTTTTCTTCTAGTCCTAATGACGTTAAAAACTTCAAAAACGTAACTATATCTGTGTCTGGTATGTCTACTCGTGGTATGGATAAACTTTCTTACAAAATCAATATCCCAAAAAAAAAAGATCTCTTTGGTTATCTTAGACTCAAGTTGAGAGCTATGGCAATGGACATGTCATATATGCGAGATAATTTAGGTTATGCTATTGCAGAATCAGTTGGTTTACCTTCTACTAAACATATTTATGTTCGTGTTTACATCAATAACCAAGCGATTGGTTTGTTTAGTCTCCTCGAGCACCTCAAAAGCACTTGAGTTCGAAATGAATTTGGTAATGGGTCCAAAGACTTTAAACAAGGCGCATTGTATGTAGCAGATATAAATGTTGGCCAAGGCAATACGACTACTAAACCGGAACCTTCCCTTGAAAAGCGATTTGAACTTCTTGATGGCATGAAAAATTCTATTAACAGTAGTAATATAGTTAATGGTATTAATGCTACATCTTCTTTATCATACCTTGGAGATGATGTTAGTGCCTATAGTGCTGGTCAATACTCTGTTAAAGAAGATCCATCTGTTGTTACCGCAAACTTTACTCGTATTATGGATTTAACTAGATTTATCTCGCAACAACCAACTACATTAGTTGATAATTCCGTGGTTCCTCTTTAGGGAGAAAAGATGGATGTCGCTAGTTTTCTTCGTGGATTAGCTCTTGAGGTCGTTATTTCTAACTCGGATGGGTACTTTGGTATGCCCAACAATTATATTCTCTACGATGATATTGAAAATGAACGCTTGATTTCAGTACTCAAGATTTGGATTTAATTATGGGTGTCGGTATGTATAAGCCCAATATAATTCATAGTGGTAATTATTTCAATTTTTCTGGCTTCAATGTTCGTATCTTAATGCCTCGTATGATGCAAACTCCTCAATTTAAACAAGACTTTGAAGCTTTACTTGTCAATTATACCAAGGGACTTGTTAATCCTACTGTCTTGGGTCCTCATATCTATCAACTCTATGATATGCTTTCTGAAGATGTCGCTTAGGATAAATCTTTACCTCGTGTTGGTAAAAACGTAATGTTTGGAGGCCCTTCTAACGGTACAGCTTTGCTAACGATACAGCCCCTATTACATCTTACTCAGCCGCTGATTTCACATTTAAACAAGGTGTGTATGGTCCTACTTTGTTCGATATTTCTATGGCTATTATCGATTGGTTATCTTTGTGTAGCTCAAATTTATTGACGTATTTTAACCAGACATCGGCTTAAGACAACACATGCTGATGTAATGCCGTATATAAAGTTAGCTTAGAGAATATATCCTGTACTTTTTTTCTTTTTCTTTTTTTTTTGCATTTTAGGTTTACTTAGATATTGTATTTTTTTAATAAATAAAGCGTATGTATACGTACTCATCTTATCAGATATGCTAAAAATAGTTGATAGAAGTAATGGATCTAAGAATATACTTTTTTCCTTTTTTAAAATTAAAGCGGACTTCTGGATATATATGATGGAATAGTGGGGGGGGCTACTTACCATTTTATTCCCGATTCCTTTTAAATATGACATGACATTCATATTTTAACGATTAGTAGCGTGGAACGTTTTTTTTTTTTTTTTTTTATAAAAAAAAATCAAAAGATTAATGGTTTAAACAGTAATATTTCTTTGTATGCCATTAAAAATAACTTTTAAAAAAAACGAAGCCATTTCGCGTAATAATGCATAAATCACTAGAAATAACTTTTGGGTGTTTTAAAGTCATCCGACATATATCATTAATCATTCTAAGCTATCCAGAATAATAAAGAAAAAAAAAAAAAAAAAAAAAAAGAGAGGAGTCATTCGTAATTTACATAAATGTATATTTATTCCCAAGTAACTCGCTTACTTATATTTTATTAAGTCGCATTAGACCATAAAATTATAGTAACAAAAAAGAGGCTTTATATATATTTATTTTTATTTATTGATATTGATACAAGGAAATATATATATATATATATATACTAGACTTTTGCGAACATTTTAGACTGTAACTGATATTTCAAATACACAATTACAAAAGAGGAAAGAACTAATGCTAAACCAGTAAACATTTGTTGGGAAAAAAAGGAGTTCTTGTCTGTGGCTAATTGGATGGCACCAACAAGAGAGGGACCGAATCTTGCACCTGTCATAAAAAATAAGTAGAGGCAAATTCCAGATGAATACTTTTCCATTCCTGTAATTTCTGCAGTAATTGGCGCCACTAAAAAAAAAGTTGGAATAAGAAAAAACGTCATATGAAATAATATAAAACTTTACATAATGACCACACTGCTCCACTAAGAAATCCGTATATGACAATAAATATCATAAGTGTTGCATATGTTTTTGCAAATGTCCATATAAAGAGAGAACTGAGACCACAGACAAATGAAAATAATATATTAACATTAACTACTCCAATATGATCTCCAAGATATCTTTAAAAAAGAGAGAGAAAGAGATTAATTTAATAGCTTTTCTTAAACTTTTTTTGTTTTTGTTATTTACCCTGAGAAAATTCGACCAAAGACATTGATGGCAGAAAACACAGCAACGAGAGCGGATCCCTGTGTAGGCGATAAGCCTATTTTTGTTGCGTGAGTGGGAAGATAGAATACAGGAATATAATAAGCCATAATGCTCAAATTTCCGGCAATACACCATATCACAAACTTGGGGTCTTTACATACGCTGAAATCTAAAATCGCATTAAAGTTTAATTTCTTTTTTGGTACTGTACTTGGCTTTTCTTTCAATAAAAGTGTAGCCAATAAACTAACAACAAAGTTCACAATTCCTATGATTCGATAGCACCAGGCTCCACCAAGAGATTCGTTTAAAGATGTAATAACGATTGGCATAATTAACCCGCCCACACCACTTCCGCTAGCCATAATACCCATAGCCAATCCTTTTCTTTTAATAAACCATTGAGGCGCTATAGAAATGGAAACCTTTTTTTTTAAAAAAAAAAAAAGTAATAAGTATATAAATGCGCTATAAAGTAAATAAAAATGTTACTTTACTATATACAAAACTGCTCCACCCAAGCCATGCATAAAACTTTGTGTGATATAGAGCTGCCATACTTGTGTTGCGAAACTTGCTAATATAAGACCAGATGATAATAAAAGAGTACCAAAGAAAAGTACCCAACGAGCACCGAACAATGATAAAATAAATGGCGTAACTGGTCCCATCAGACCACAAAAAGAAAAGCCTATAGTGCCTACGAAGCTAAGTTCGGTTGTGCCAACGGATCCTTTAAATACTTCACGATCAAAATATTCTTGCATAACACCTAAAAATAAAATATTACATTAATAACATGTACAGTCTGCTAAGTTCAACGAAGCAACATGAACATTATGCTTGTTGTTTCTCTGATCATTCTCCAAAAAAAAAGAGAGGTATGTATAAAAAATGTAATCTTACCCCTACATGAAAACAGAAATATTAGTTTAGGGCTTGTTTTCATAATGGTGATAACAGTTAAAAAAAACTTACCAGCTTGATAGTGTACACACACTAATGGCCTGTGCTAGAAATGCGCTGAAAAGTATAACCCAACGGTACGGATCCTCGATTTCTTCATCATATAAAGTAGTTTCGTCTTCTGTTGGACTATAGTTTTGCTCTTTTTTCTTTTCTGACAAGTAACCGGAGTCCGCTAAGCTTGACCGTAATAATCTGTCCACTAAAAAAACATATACGGTTAAATATTTTGTTGAATATATACGCATATTAATTTTCTTTTTTTACATCTGGTTGGTTGTTGTGTATGAATTGTACTTGTATCAGTCATTTGGCTACCCGAAATAACAGTACTATTGTCATCTAAGGAAGGCCTTACAATACCATCTTCTTCGAATTTAATTGTAGGTAATTTATGGATACTTGAAGATTTTCTTGTCATTGTAATTTATAATAGCTCGCGAGGTCAACAGTTACAAGAGAGAGAAGAGAAAAATCCAGGGAATTACAACAAGATAAAGAGGGATGTGAAAACAGTAGGAGGAGGGAAAAAGGAGAGAAATAAATAAGACTTCTTTTAAATAATAATAAAAAAAAAAAGAGGGGAAGTATCACTCAATGTATTATAAATGACGAAAAAAAAGGTATATTTTTGGATCAATAGTGTCTATGCAGCGTGCGTTTTTTTATATAATAAAAAGCTTTCAAAAATAGTAATGCAACCGTAATTGAAAGAAAGTGTGTATAGTAAAAGGGGGGAGGAGAAAATATGTTAAATCTGTATTCTGTAAATATAGATTTCTGTCGATTATCTTTTTTTTTTTCCGTTTTATGGACAACGGGGTTGGTTTTTATACGAATTTGATATTTCCCTCATTCCTTCGTGTTACTCGGTTTTTCTGTATAGTCTCGAGGAAACTTTTTTTATTAACTTTAGAAACCTGTTTAGCATGATGAATTACCTCGGCTAGTAAAACAATCTTTGGTGCTGCTAAAAACGAGGAGTTAAGTAAAAAAAATGGATCTAGTGTATGTTTTAGATTATATTTATTGTTTGTTAGGTGATTATGCCGCTTGATTTCCGATGGAAGAATTTATCAAGTAATACCGAAAGAAAAAAAGAAGCGGGTAAAAGTAATATGCGCACATGGTACTTCTTCCATGGTTTTTTTTTTTTTGTGTAATTATCTATGACAACCGTATCAATTTGTCGGCATGGTACTAATGCTCGAGCCAACAATTTATGTGTGTTAATATATATACACATATATATATATATATATTTTGAGGCTGATCTCAATTTATAAGTAAATAAATCGTAAGTCTTTATTTTACGTATATGTGCGAATTTTATGCATTTGATGTATAATAGAAAGCACCATGACGATAAAGAAATTATAAACAATAATCTCGTCATTTGCGTATTTTAAGAATAAATATGTTGAGCTTTTTATCTGTGTATTTAATTTTTTGATGATGAAATGTAAAGCTCTATTTTTAATGGATTTAAGAGAGATCGTCGATGATCTTTTTTAGATAAAGATATGTTTTTCTATATAAAACGGGGGTTTTTTTATTATAGTTATTAAAGTTTAAATATATTAAGTAAATAAAAAGATCTACGTTCTGATGGTAGTACATGCAGAAAATATTTATCTCGAAAAGCACCAACTGCCATTATATGCATGCAGTCTGTTTCGTAAATCTCAGCTATAGTTTGAGCCTATTATTATGTTCCCTTACTTTCTCTACATCCCTTATAACTCCTTCCTTTAGGTTATGCATACGTAATTCCTACATATTGTATAATTAGGAGAGTGGCACTGATGAAGCCTGGGTCACCCTGGCACATAAGACTAGAAATAATGCGTTTATTCCATGAATTTTTCAGTTATTTCTAAAATCAAAAGAAAAAGACTACTAAATGAACTTTTTTTTTCTACTCCTGTATATTCAGGAAGTCAGGAATAGGAGCAACAGTTAAATATAACGTTGCATACTCGTTGTTAATCTTGTTACGCTTTTCCTAGTTGACAAAAGGAAATATTAGGGATAAGACAAAGAAAGAGTTAAGATTACTAACCAATAAAGTCTGCCATAAGCCGAACCTTAAGGCAAACTCTTTTTGTAAAACTATATCGTCAGTAGTATTACTAAGGGATTGATCTTTAAATGTGTCATTGAGTATGTTTGATATAAACTCATGTTGCGAATGACAATAATTTGGTGAATGTATCATCAAGTGTGAGCAAAACCTTCGATGACACCATAACGATTCGTGCCCTGGATATTTAATTATTAATTGATCTAACCATTTCATGTGTATATCCTCAGTATCTAATTTTAGTAAACCCATTAGCTGTTGTAAATACTGGAAACCTGAATAATCACTAATGTTGGTTTCTATCCAGTGACGAGTGTCCCTGTATTCACGTTCCAGTAACGGGATGTTGTTTATACAATATGTTTTTAATATCCAATAGCGATATGTCCATGAGTAATAGTTTCTGGGATATGCTGCCGATGTCACTGTACATAGTTTGAACTCATTGGCAATATCAATATGTAGTAATTGATTAAAATGCGTGTAAATCCATTGTCTGTGATACCAAGCAACTGAACTTTTGGAATGTTTAGGTATAGTAAATATTAACTCGATTAAAGCTAATTCTTGTTTTAAATCAATGTGGCCTGATAAGATTAATTCTTTTCTGTAAATATATATATTTTAGCTCGCCCAATTTTTATATATGTATATATATAGTTTAGCTTACCTTCTATTCATAGCAGTATAGTTATCAGGCTTTAATAATATCATCACCCGTGTTACTTGTTCTAGATCATGATAATTGTTTTTTGTTACCGTAATATAATAATTATGGGCTTCTTTTAATAATAAGCTCAAGTCTTTTTTGGAGATGCCTAACTTTGATTCCACTACGATTAAGGGATAGTATATTTGACTTTCTAAAGGTAACTCGATTGCCTCGGGTATTATATGTAATAAACCTAACTCGTCGCTTTTTTTTGTATTACTATTAGATACTAGAAATAAAAAAAATTCTCATGTATCATGTGTCTTACATTTCGTTTTCAGTGATCGCTTTACAAAGCTTTTGGTATAACTGCATCTCGAACAAAAGTTTGTTTTAAAAGTTAAACGATCGCCAATGACGTGTTATAAAGAATAAAAAAAAAGCGCTATTTTAAATATCCAATATTAAAAAAATGACCAAAAAAGATTTTTTTTTTTTTATACGCTTTATACTCAAACCATGTCTGGAAGAAACCCTAAAGGAGCAGCGTTAGGACAAAGTCATTACGAATCGAGTGAAATAGTCGACTGTTTTGAGGACCTTATAAAACCTTTAACGATCGATTTAAAACAACGCGAAGTAACGTTTACAGCCCGCGATCTTTCTTCATTTGTAGGTCAATTACAACAATTTCAACAAGAATGTTTAGGTGCGTTTAATAGACCTCCTAATGCGTCTGTTCGGATCCCTGCCAAATTATTTAAAGTTAATCCAAAACGACAACTTACAAAGGACTCTGCAATCTATACCATGTTAAAATCAGCTTATCGATTTCGAATTACTCATGGTTGGAAGAAATGGGACTTTAGCAACCCTGCTAAAAAACAAAAGAATGCCGATCTAGTTCAAGCTATTAGAAATCAATTAATTAAAAAACGGTATATTATGGTACCTAGAATTGCTATTATGGAACCCGTAACTGACACTACGCGTAAAACTATTACCTCACTTGTAAAGAAAATTGGAGGTAAAACAAAAAAAAACAGATACATATGTAATATTTATAATTGATAATTTTGTGTTATTTTAAGCTTCATTAGTAGAAGATAAAAATAATGCAACGCATATTTTATATGGCAAATTACACGAATATAATTCAGAAGGAATAGAAGAAGATTGGTTTAGAACCTTAGAAAAGGATGGTCCTTTGGTTCTTGTTCATTGGTGGTATTATCCTGATTCTTTTGACAGTTGGCTTCCACAAACACAACAATTTGCTGATCCTGAAGAACCGCCAGAGCATACAGGTCCTTGGCGTATATCAGTTAGATGGTTACAAGATACAGTTCGATTTAATGAGTTGATGAATGAAGAAGATTATGAAGATGTTGATGAAGAAGAAGAGGAGGAAGAAGAAGAGGAAGACGAAGATGAAGAAGAGGAAGAGGAAGAGGAAAATACCAGCGTAGTTGATAAAAAAAGAAAATTAAGTGAAATGGATACAACCATAACACCAGAAACTCCTACAACAACAAAACCTATGGATATAGATTCATCTAAAGAAGTTACATCAACTATGGACTCCACTACAGAATTATCACAGTCTGTTGTTCCTGAATTACCAGTACCGGTACTTCATCCTGATCATCAGCCTGTTGTACGTGTAAGAGATATTGAAGCAGAAAAACCTCAAGTAGGTAGTCGTCAACGAAAAAATGAGTTTGAACCTTACCTGAATGGAGATATTACCAATATTTCACAATATACTGCAGCGCATGTAGAATACCCTAAACGACCTACAAAAATGCAAAAATTAGAAGAAACAACTAATGAAAAAGGTAGATACATATATATATATTAAAAAAAAAATGGAATTATACCCTGCTAAAAACTAAACATATACAATGTAGCTATCAATATTCCTTCATTGATAAAATCAATGCCTTACGACTATGAGGATTTAGAATTACCAAAATGGTTCCACTTTGATTTAATTCATGATTTAGAGAGATTAGCATTACCTGAATTCTTTAAAGGGGATAGTTTAGAATTAACGCCAGAGAATTATAAAACCTGGAGAAACCATATGATCAATACTTACAAGGCAAATCCAGATTATTATTTAACTATCTCTGCTTGTAAATCAAAATTAGATGTAGATTTAGTTACATTAGTTAGAATACACAGTTTCTTGGAGAGCCATAACTTGATTAATTCTAGGGTAAGTATAATTTTATACATGTAATTTATTTTATTTTATTTACTTTCTTATTTATAGCCTGATCCTCGTAGAAGAATATTTGATCCCTATATTGATAGTGATCCAACTGCACAAATTAAACCTAAATCACAAAGAAACTTTAAAGATATTGAGAATGCGGATATTGAATATCTTCGAAAACTTATTTATAATGAAGCGCAAGTAGCACCTATACGATCATCTTGGGATTTAACCGTAGAAGACCCTAATAATCCAGATAATCGTAAAATATTTCATTGTTCCAATTGTAAAGTAGATTGCAGTGAAATTAGATATCAATCTTTAAAGGTTAAAAACTTTCAAGTTTGTATTGATTGCTTCTTGGAAGGTCGTTTCCCTGCTATTTTCTTTAGTGGAGACTTTTTAAGAGTAGAGCCCAGTGATGATTTAGATATAGAAGAAGAATGGACTGATAACGAAGTATTAAGGTTATTGGAAGGTGTAGATCGATTTGATGATGATTGGTTATTGATATCTGAACACGTTGGTAGTAGATCTAAAGAACAATGTATTACCAAGTTCTTACAGTTACCAATTAACGATGAATTTTTGACGGCTCAGTTATCTAAAAAGGAATTAGAAGAATTACCTTTTGGTGATTTACCTAACCCTGTCATGACTACCATCGCGTTTTTATCGGGCCATATTAATCCCGGTGTAGGTGCAGCTGCAGCTAAAACCGCATTAAAGGAACTAATGAAATCTGGTGAAGGGCGTACAGAAGTTATGGAAGTTGACACTAAAATTAAAAGTGAAGAATCTGTTGATATAGATATGGACCAAGAAGAAAAAACACCAGAAGAAACAGAAAATACAACGGCCTTCTCAAAGGATTTAATGAAAAATGCTACTACCAGTGCGTTAAAAAGTGCGGTAGAAAGTGCGCGTAAATTAGCAAGTTATGAAGATGAAGAAATTCAACACTGGACTCGATTGGCAGTAAAAACTATGGTCGATAAATTGTCTTTTAAAGTACAACAGTATGATGAACTTGAAAGTTCTCTTGAAAATGAATTGACTGAATTAGAAAAACAACAAAGTTTATTAGCTACTTCAATTGATAATATCAAAACCCAACATTTTCCTTTGCATGGCTCTGGAGAAGAATCAAGTGCAGGTACTCCTTCTCAAGTAGATACTCCACACACTGATTCTACTGTTACAAATACATCCACTACTCTATAGATTAAATACAATTATTCCCCTTTTTTTCTTTTCCTCCTTTAACACGCATTCTCTCTATTTTTATCATTATGATATCGTGAAACCTATCAGTACAACTGTTAAATATAAATATTTGTTTTTTTCGTCATACACATACACAAAAAAAAAAGGGATAAAAAAAGTTTTATTAATGTGTAATCTTGATTTATGTATAGACTACAGTGTGGTGTAATATATAGTCTGTATGTAATGTGTTTTATGCTTTTGCAGATGCTTTTGTGTGTGTGTGTGGTCAGTGAAAGTTTTTTTTTTTTCCTTTTTTTAGCTTTGATTGTTTGGAGTCCTGTATATATTATCTTGAGAGTTTCCGGGGGTTATGGACCGATTTTCCTCATTTGTAGAAGTAGTATAAACTGTAGTTGAAGCAGTGGTAGGAGACGTTGGATCGACTGCATCTACCTCATTTGGCTTTTGTAAAGGTTGTGGTTGATTAAGTCTTGAAATTGGACGTGAACTACCAGTGGGTTGGTTGATAGGAGTCAACATAAAATCAAGATCAGTAAATTGTGTACCATCACTATAAAGAATTTGTTAAGTATACTGTATATATATATATATAATGGTTATTTAAACTTACGGTAAGAACTGCATACGTTGTGGCTGATGCTGAGTACTATTATTATCCCAAAGTGATTGTCGGTTCGAATCCGTAGAATAGACTGCACCCGTAGTAGATCCGAATCCTCCATTAGGTGTTTGTAAATTATTTTCATTATTATCAACAAGATAACCGGAATTATTATTTAAAAAGTAACTTTCATTATAATATTGATCTGAAATAGGAACAGGTGTTGTGACAGGACCGGTAGTATATTGCGGTATATAATAAGCATTTGTCATCATATTACTGGTAGGTAATG
Organism: Thamnidium elegans; assembly: GCA_025201345.1. Classification (NCBI taxonomy): domain Eukaryota; kingdom Fungi; phylum Mucoromycota; class Mucoromycetes; order Mucorales; family Mucoraceae; genus Thamnidium; species Thamnidium elegans. The sequence goes on from JAIXMG010000028.1 coordinate 126,629, forward strand.
TTGTGTTTGTTATAAAACTATTCATATGCTGTGTGTTACTCCAATCACCGCCACTACCTACACCAGTTAATGCTAAACCCCCTGATGTGGTAGTGGACATAGAAGGTCTAGATGTAATTTTTGAATTTATTTCGGTATGGTTATCTGAATTGGTGTTGTAATGATTCGTTGATTGGTCTCCGTGGCCAGGTATATATACGATATCGTCGTGCTCTGATAATGCGGGTTGTTTCTTTTTTGAGAATGGTTTGACTCGTTTACGACGACACCACCAACATGCTAAACAAGATACAATTAAAATAAATCCACCAACAGTACCTACAACTACTCCTGCTAATCCTTTAACACCGCCAAGACTAGCATACGGTATTTGTTGTGATGCTGTGTTAGATACATAGTTGGAAGTCCAAGTCCAACTTGTCACATTTAATAGTTGAATATCAACAGCTCCTTTACTGACATTTGTTCCTGCTATCACCCATATTTGATCATCAATTAAAAGTGAAGTATGGTTGGAACGATAGTATCCTGCATCACCACTAACTTGGATTTGTTTCCAGGTATATGCGTCTCGATTGCTTGTATCTAACGTCCAAACATCGTTTAATAAATAAGCACCGGATGAATTAAAAAATTCGCCTCCAATAACTATTAGTGTGTGCCCATCAGGGTGTAAAGTAGTTGTATGATGTTTTCTAGGTGGAGGAGATTCACCAGCTGCTATCACATTAGCCCAATTAGCTTTTTTTTAAAAAAATGTTGTTAATAAATATATTTATAGGTTTATGTAATTCCAAAAAGGGGAATGACTTACAATATCTTGGGTCCAGAACGATAATCTCTGACATATTGGCAAGGGGAAAATTAGTTACCATATCAACAGCAGAATTATTATCGATAGAAGCACCACCAATAATAACCAGTTGAGAATTTGTGTTACTAGTTTAGAAAAATTGTTTAAAACTAGCTAGAACTATTATTTGCGGGAAAAACTAACTTTATTTCAGTCATGGTTGCATTTGATCTAGGTTTACCGGTATAGGTTGGTCCGTCTATCCAACCACTCACTTGGTCATAAATAGTTACATTAGTATTCCAATAAAAAGGGTATCCTGGTGCATTAGGAGGTAAACCTGTAAGTACTTCTGAACTACCACCTAATGAAATAACAAAAATAAATTATTATAGAGTAATAATAAATAAATAAAATAAAGGTGTCCTAACCCCATATATATGTTGAACCTGCTTGAGTGACTTCGAAAGCTGCATTGCGTCTAGCCGCTGCATGATTTGGTCGAGTAATTTGTTTCCAAATATTATTTGCTGTATTATATTCACAAACAACCATAGTAGATTCATAATCTCCATTTGCATAACTTCCTGCACCAAATACATTTATACTAACACCATCTTGAGCACCAAACGCTTGAGCAAAATGCATACTTGGACATTGATTATTTCTTATTTGATATGAAATATCTAAACTATTCTCTTTTTAAAATAAGTTTTTTTTTTTTTTTTTTTTTTTTTTTACGAAAAAAAGGAAAAAGAGGGGATATATACATTACATTGGTGGATCTATTGTATTAAAACTTTGATTTAAATCGATATAAAAAAGCTTATTTCCAGATGTTGGTAAACTTTTTGCAAATGAAAATATCCATAATGAATTACTCTTTTCTATATAAACTGCTTTTCCGCCAATCGGTGCATGTCCTGGGGTACTGACTCCCTGTGCACTCACATACTGTATTTCCACTAATAAATATATAACTGATAGCGATAGTAAAATTAGCTCCATCATTTTTCCTTTTTTTTATATAGGGGGGAAGAGTTTTTTTTTCGATGAGTTTATTACTACAGCTAAATGCTGCTTTATTATATTTATTTTGTGGAACTGAAGCTTATTTAAAAAAAAAGCAAAAGAGAAAAAGAAAAAAAAAAAGAAAAAGGGAATTGAAGAAGAATAAATACTAAGGGGGTTTAGGCACGCGGATAGAGGGAGTCTAGGAGCCTAAAGTATGTCACTGACACCAAAAAAGAAACAGCATTGTTGATTTCATGTACTTGACCTATTTAAAACAAATTGCTGAGCCCTCTATTATTGATCATCATAGAGTAATAATGCAAGTATCGTTTGTGTGTCACAAGCTTGTAATCATCAGCCCTATACACATAAACTTTTTTAAAAAAAGGTATACCTACCTTTTTTTTTCAGCTAAAGTAATCGTTTCAACAATGAAACAAGAACTTACTTTTTTATATATGTAAACAATAAGGTTCCTCTTTTTTTTTTTCTCAGTGCCAAAAAAAGATTATTACTTGTAAGTAGCTGGAAGTGTTTATAGTAAAAAGAAATGAGTCAAGGTATTGACCAATCATAAAGTGTAACTATCGTGAGTAACAAGCCACCATGGTAACTAAAAGGTTATTTACGTGATTTTAAATACCCGCTATGTACTGAGTGAGTCAACTTTTTTTTTTTTTTTTTTTCTCTTTTCTCTTTTCTCTTCTGTATTAAAATAAAATAGAATGGCTGAAGCACCAAAGGTACAAAAGAGAGAAAGAAAGAAAGAGAGAAAGAGAATAAGTTTTTATATCGAAATAATAGCTAAAAAAAATATACATGAAAAATAGACAGCTAAGCGTGATGCCCTTCGCGCTTTTGAAGGAGAGGCACGTTCCCTCTGGGATAGCAAGAAAGCCTTTGAGGTCAATGCTCCTACTATTGAAGAATTCCCTAATACTGAAGATCTTCACAAGGTTCATCCTAAGTTTATGGCTTGCATGCCTTTCCCTTATATGAATGGTCGTATGCATTTAGGTCATGCTTTCACTTTCTCCAAGGTCGATTTCTGTACTGGTTACGAACGTATGAAGGGTAAGAGAGCTCTTCTTCCCCAAGGTTTCCATTGTACCGGTATGCCCATCAAGGTAAAATAATATAATTTATACATATGCTTAGAAAAAAAAACTGACATACTTTTATATAAAAAAAGGCCTGTGCTGATAAACTTAAGCGTGAAATGAGCATGTTTGGAAAGAACTTCGAAAAGTACGAAGAATTAGCATTAGCTGATAAACTCGAAAAAACCGAAATTAATAAGAATGTCAAGAGTAAGGTTGCCGCCAAGACCGGTAACGTTACTTATCAATTCCAAATTATGCTTTCACTTGGTATTGATATCACTGAGATCCATAAGTTTGCCGATCCTTATTACTGGTGTGAATTTTTCCCTCCTCAAACCATTAGTGATATGACAGCATTTGGTGCCAAGGTCGATTGGCGTCGTTCATTCATTACAACTGATGCTAACCCTTATTACGATTCATTTGTTCGCTGGCAGATGAGAAAATTAAGAGAGATGCAAAAGATTAAGTTTGGTGAAAGATATACTATTTATTCAATTGTGGATGGTCAACCTTGTATGGACCACGATCGTGCTTCTGGTGAAGCTGTAGGCCCTCAAGATTATACTGGTATTAAGATGAAGGTTCTTGAATGGTCTAAGCCTGCTCAAGATGCTCTTGCTCAATATACTGATGCGCTTAAGGGTAAGACGGTTTACTTGGTCGCTGCTACTCTTCGTCCTGAAACCATGTATGGTCAAACCAATTGTTTCGTTGGTCCTGATCTTAAGTATGGTATCTATCAAGTTAATGATACCGAAGCTTTCCTCTGTACTGAACGTGCTGCTCGTAACATGTCTCAACAAAAGATTTTTGCCTCTACTGAAATTATTAAGCTTGCTGATATTAAGGGTTCTCCTATTGTTGGTACCAAGATTCATGCTCCTATGAGTGTTTATCCTTCTGTCTACGTTCTTCCTATGGAGACCGTTTTGGCTACTAAGGGTACCGGTGTTGTCACCTCTGTTCCTTCTGATTCTCCTGATGATTTTGCTACTTTATCTGATCTTAAGAAGAAGCCCGAATATTATAATATTGAAGCTGCTTGGGTTGAAGGATATGAACCTATTCCTATTATCGAAACAGCTAACTATGGTAACCTTATTGCTCCCAAGCTTTGTGAAATCAAGAAGATTAACTCCCAAAAGGATAAGAATCAACTTGCCGAAGCTAAGGAAATTGCTTACAAGGAAGCTTTCTATCAAGGTATTATGTGCTATGGTGAATTCACAGGTACCAAGGTTCAAGATGCTAAGCCTAAGGTCAGGGAAGCCTTGCTCAAGTCTGGTGAGGCCTTTGTTTATAATGAACCTGAAAGTTTAGTTATGTCTCGTTCCGGTGATGAGTGTGTCGTTGCCCTCTTGGATCAATGGTATATCGATTACGGAGAAGAAGAATGGTTGGCCAAGACCAAGAAATGTTTAGCTCAAATGAACACTTATACTTCCGAAACTCGTAATCAATTTGAAGCTGTTTTGGATTGGTTAAACAAGTGGGCTTGTGCTCGTAGCTTCGGTTTAGGTACCAAGTTACCTTGGGATGAGCAATTCTTGGTTGAATCTCTTTCAGATTCTACCATCTATATGGCTTATTATACTGTAGCTGGTCTCTTGCAAGGTGGCTCTGTCAATGGCCATCAAGTTGGCCCTGCTGGTGTTAAGCCTGAACAGTTAACTGATGCTGCTTGGGATTATATCTTCAAGGTTGGTCCTGCTCCCAAGGATACTGATATTCCTGAATCTACTCTTGCTGCTTTAAGACGTGAATATGAATACTTCTATCCTTTGGATCTTCGTGCTTCCGGTAAGGACCTTATTCCTAACCATTTGACTTTCTTCATGTATAACCATACTGCCATCTTCCCTGAAAGTATGTGGCCTCGTGGTGTTCGTTCCAACGGTCATTTGATGCTTGATTCTAAAAAGATGTCAAAGTCCACTGGTAACTTCATGACCATGAGTGATGCTACCATCAAGTATGGTGCTGATGCTACTCGTCTTGCTCTTGCTGATGCTGGTGATACCGTTGAAGATGCTAACTTTGAAGATACAACTGCTAACGCTGCTATCTTGCGTCTCTATACCATTTTGGAATGGTCTGAAGATCAAGTTTCTAAGGCTGATACTCTCCGTACTGGCGAATTTAACTTTTATGATAAGATCTTTGAAAATGAGATGAACAAGTTACTTTTGGCTACTGAAGCTGCTTATGAAGCTACTTATTACCGTGAGGCTCTCAAGTATGGTGTTTATGAAATGCAAGCTGCTAAGGATGCTTATCAATTGGCTTGTACTGTCAATGGTATGCATAAGGATTTAGTTATGCGTTATATTGAAGTTCAATCTCTTGTCTTGGCTCCCATTACTCCTCATTGGTCTGAACACATGTGGGGTAAGGTCTTAAAGAAAGATGGTCTGATTGTTGATGCTCGTTTCCCTAAGGCTACTGCACCTGTCGATAGAGCTCTTGATGAAGCTACTCGTTATGTCCGTAAGACCACTAAATCTATTCGTGATGCTGAACTTAACTTGTTGAAGAAGAAGAAGGGTAAGGCTGTTGTCAACGAATTCAAGGCTAACGAGCCTAAATCCTTAAAGATCTTTGTTGCTACCAAGTTCCCTGAATGGCAAGAAGGTTGTTTAGCTGTTTTGAAGGAAAACTATCAAAACGGTGTATTCGATGATGCCAAGATTCGTACCGAACTTGGTGCTCAAGGTTTGCTCAAGAACAAGAAGGCTATGCCTTTTGTTCAAGAACAAAAGAAGATTGTTAACAGAGATGGTCCTGAAGCCTTCAACCGTACTCTTATCTTTAATGAAGTTGAAACTCTTGAAAAGGCTAAGGAGGAATTGAAGCGTACTCTTGGTTTCCATACCGTTCAAATCATGACTCAAGACCAATGTGCTGAAGAAGATACTAAGGCTGCTGAAAGTGCTGTTCCTGGTGTTCCTTCTTTTACTTTTAAGAATGAAGCTGCTTAAAAAAATCGTACACTATATATATCGTATAATTCCTCTCTCTTTCTTTCTCTTTTTTTTTAAAAAAAAGTTAATATATTTTTTGTTTCAAGTATAAATAAAAGCACATATAGATTTTGATATGTTTTTTTTTATTGTATGTATATACATATTTACTATCTGTGATAAGCAACTATACAACAATTTTACTCATTTAGTACCTATAGTATTCTATATGCAGTATCAATAAAAATAATATAAAATCTTATTAGTATTTATGAAAAGGTTTTTTTTTTTTTTGCTATTCCCTCTTAATATATGTACTGATACATTTCGATTTGATTTATATCTTTTTGAAATTACTTTATAAGGATTAGTCGACGATATAACCACTATACAGGACGTTAACTACCACTAAGTTATAATAAAGTTTTTTTTCTCTTTATTTCTAAATATTCTAGTTAACAGCTAATAGTCTAATACTCATTTTAAACTACGTTATTATTATACTTTTAAATCTATTTCCTAGGTTTATCGATACAAAGGCTTGAATATATATAATTGAGGAATTCAATCGTGAATATTCAGAAAAAGAAAGAAAAAATATATTTAGTTAACAATTAACTACATATATTTAAGTCTATAATAATATGTAAATTATCTCGTACTGTAGTGGACCAAACTCATTACATATTAGTTACTTCAATCAGCTAAAAAACAGCTTCGCTGATTAGCAGTAAGAGACGTTTTTCAGGACGGTACGCATATAAAGAGAGGTATAATGTAGCCAGAAACCGTTGTACAAGAAATCCTTGACGCGTTGTACTTACGAAACTGATTTGTTGCCCAAATACGCTAGCAACTCAACACTTGAAGAATTTGTTATTTCACAAGTCTCTAAAGTATGTGATCAGGATTACTGCGAGTCCTCTGTTACCTACAGCTCCAAGAATAGTTTAATGTGTCGAGTCTATTTTGATCCTACAGAGAATAAGATTCCTGTTCAACACGCTTGGGTCAACAGTAAAGAAATTAAGGCTGCAAATATCTCGGCTTTGATTAGTTATGTAAAAGAACTTGCACATTTTCTTTATTTTTTATCTCTTTATTGCTAAACATGTTTAGTAGTAACCCCTTTAACAAAAATGGAAAAAGAAACTAGGACCCAAAGTCAGCTCAAAAATAGATTTTTAAACAAATAGACCTAGCCCTAATCGTTTGAAGGATCAACCTAATTTATAACAACAGCGATTTGATAAATGACGCTATTTCAATCTGCCCTTAGTTCTTCTAGTACACTGAAAGGATATCAACAAGCCCCCCCCCCCCTTAATAGTATCATCTTTGAAGAGATAATACGTACAGACCACTAGGTGTATACTAATTTTTACTATCTACAGGGCGCTAGTTCTTTGAGTAACATTGTAACGCAATCTGTTGAGGATAGTGACCTTAATGCTGCGTTTGACAACATTTCCTTGATAATGTATATTTTGTTAATAAAAAGGCTGAACCATAATATATGTGGATGTCGTCTAGTTTTTTTTTTTAAAAAAAAAAAAAAGTGCAAAACAATCTTTAGTAACTAAAGGTCAAATACTTTTTTATTTGAGCTAGAAATACAAGTTTTTTTTTGCGCTTTATTTAACAGCAATAATAAAAGAATTGATAAAAAAAGTTGTTTACTGTCTCAGACCTCGAGATTATTTTTAACACTTACAAACATAATTAAAAAAGTAGCTATTTATTTCTTACTTTCATACCTAGAAAGATTATCATTTACTGTAGCTTTGGCCAAATCATACGAAATGCCTGCCATAAGCATTTATTCGAATTACATTTTTATATTTCTAATGCCTTCCATTCTTTCGTTAGAGCTAACGCCAGGCTCTCGTTCTTTTCTCATGACTTCAATAAAGAGTGGCATATCGCCTGTCGATACGGTATTTTACCGATGCTCATTTACGAGCTTATAACGGGGGAAATACGTTGTAGAATTGTGATATTGACGGCTATAAAATAAATGTGAATATCAAAATATAAAAAATAAAAAATAAAATGTAATAACAGAAAATTATCAGACTTTAAAAAGGTAATTGTTTTTATTATAAGAAAATGTGTGCGCTTTATATACATATTGGATTTAAATGGACGCTTATCATAAGATGTAAGAATTATTTATGTAAACCAGTTATCTCTGTTATTCAAATAGTATTAACAGTCGTTTATAAATTTATATTCAATCGATAGAACGCTAAAAGACATCTGAATAATATAAGTAAAAATAATCTAATTGTGTATATATTATGTAAATTACTATATGAGAATATGAGTACTTGTACAAGCTAGGTCTAATTCGATATTGTTAACATATATTACGTCGATACAACAATAGGAAAAGTAAAAAAAAAAAAAAAAAAAAAAAAAAAAAAAAAAAAAGTTTAGGTGGATTGAAAGCTTCGAATAATATTTATAAATTTACCCTTCTGGTCCCTAAAAAGTATTTTAAGGAGTTCGGGTGGACCACATTTAAGCGTTCGTAACAAGTGCTCTTGTGTATGGTGGTTGCTTTGAATCATATCTATTTGTACCGACATAAAGAAAACAAAAAAACTAAAAGAAAAATAAAGCAGATATAATCTCCTTTAAAAAATTCGCATATAAAAAAATACTTACCGGTATACATAGTTTAAATGTTTATTACGTTGATATAGGAACATTAATAAATTATTTTTCGTGGGTGTTTCTAACAAAGAAACGCCCTAAAAACTTATATAGAGACTCTCTTAAAAGCTCATATGAAATCATGAAAAAATCGTATAAACTATCTTAAATTTTGAATAAATCTTGTGTACTAAATGCTATTTTTTTTTTATACCCATCATGTTTAAAAATTCATATAAAATTAAGAAAACATTGTAGCACTTCCGTTACTTATTATAATATTTTCATAATTAGTTGTTCTATAAGATGAAATTTTGAAATGAAGTTTTCACACTCTTTTCAACCTGTAATTGCTATTTCTGTGTATTAAAGCCTTTAATTTCACTTTTTTGACCGATTTCTTTTCTATTTCTCAATACTATTCGAGAACGTAGGTTCTTGGCGTTTCACTACGTATTTAATTCGCTTATTTTTATTTTCCAGAATTTGAGTAATAATTTTTTTTTTTGAAAATGACTACCCTTAAAATTTTTAAAAAAAAATTAGCATCCACCTTTTTTTTTAAAATTCATGTATAAAATCAGAAAAAAACCATAGAGCCATCATTTTTTAATAGAACAGGCTTTAAATTCAATTCCTCACAACATGATGGTATACAATTTTGTTATTATTTTTGTAGTGTATGAGGCATTTGGGTTGTACATAGGGGCCATACTTCGAAGTTCAATTACTCGAGTTACAATGCTAGCATAATGGTAAATTTAATACTATTAAAGAGCATGCAATTATAGCTCCTAAATTCCTCCACTGACATATCCTAATTCTCTGATTTTAAGTTTTTTTTGAGTAAAAATGTTTTAAAGCAATATATCACAAATGTCTCAGTTATGTTAATATGATAAATTACGGTAGTTGTTTGTGAAATTGATAGCTGATTGTTCCTGACTTATCTATTCCTGAGACTTGTAGAAGGAATCGATAAATAGTATTAAAGTTATATTTAAGTAGTGTTGGCAGTGGTAGTATTATTCCTGGTGTTAACGATTATCCTTTCAAATCCTTATATGTTTCTTTCCAAAAATGTAGTATCAAAACCAAGTCACAAAAATATAATTCTTATTTATTTAAAACATCGGTAAAATAAAAGATATAATCTCAAAATATTGTTTTAGCCAATCACGTTTTTTCCACGTGGATATCACGTTTTTCTTTATTTTGTAATGGCTATATAATTTTATTAAATGTAGCAAATATAAGACGTCTTCGATAGTATAGTGGTGAGTATCCCCGCCTGTCACGCGGGAGACCTGGGTTCAATTCCCAGTCGGAGAGCTTTTCCTAATTTTTGCACTAAATTAGTGTATGTAGCGTTATTTCCTTTTTAAACTGTTGTTACGCAAACTACCTCTTTCTGATAAAATAATATTAACAAGGATCTTCCATGGTTATTATAAATTTAAAAACCTAATTAAGAAAACTAAAAATGATGTTACGCACTGAATTTTCCATACTCCTCAAGTACATAACTCTTCTACTATTTATTTTATTTAAATTATCTTTCTTGGTGCTGTCACCTACGTTCTACCAAATCTATTCATTACTGTTACACTATTTCATATCTATTATTATCCTGAATTATTTACCCCTTTTCCATACGCTACTATTACATTTGCCCTTTTTATTTTACTACATATCTCCATATGTAAGCATTGTAACTATTCTTTTTATCTTTTATTGTACTACATATATTTAATGTAGGTACCGTTACCAATACTTTTACCTTTTATACTACACTACATATTTTCAATGTAGATACTGTCACTTTTTCTCCCTTTATATTATTTTATTTCACTTACACATGTAAGAACGTCAGATGTCAGTTATTCTAGAATGAAAACTGAAACATTTATTATTACACAACTTTTTATCATCTTATTAATATCCTTCAAACATTTCATGGATACTTCAAATCATATTTCAAGGTCTCTTTGATAAAATATCAAAGGACATCCTTACCGAACTTATTTAGTATAAATATCATTATATTTTCTCACCTTAAATAAACTTATCTCACTTTTACCTTTAAACTTTTATCATATAATCCTTTAGGATATTATTATTTTGTACTTAAGACCCTTTGAATATATTTATTATTCATTGTATTTCCCTTTTTATTTTACTTTTCCTTATTATAAACCTTTAAGTTTATAATATCTTTTACAGTCGGACAACTTAAAACCTGATGCTCACTAAAACTTTTATTTGAACTTTTATATAACAGCCTTACTGTTTATTTAATTTCTATCTCATTCTTCATTTTATTTACCACTACAAATAACTCAATTTGTAACAATGATATGAATACCTTTAACTTTTATTTTATTAAAATATAATTCACTTTTTGTAAACAGTTTAATCTTATACTTACCTTATCTTATAAAAGACCTTTAAAATCAAGCTCTTTTATTTCATCTTTATTACTTTATTTTATTTTGTACTTGAATTCCCTTGGATCTTACTTTCTATTGTACTTTTTACCTAAATCTTTTATTCTACTTTATCACTTAAGTCGTTCTATTTATAAAACAGGAACTGGTGCTCACTTTTCTTATTATTACCTTATTATACTCTTTTTATACTTTGCCATACTATCTATTGATTAACAATGGTTTCTAATTTTTGTAACAGTAAGAACGGTGAATTTTGTCACTGTTAGAATTTTTTATGTGGTAGAGAAACAAAATAAAAGATAAAAGGTAATAGTAAGCTTAAGTGAGCACCAGTTCCTGTTTTATAAGTAGAACGACTTAAATAAAATAAGGTAAATAAGGAGTTTTAGATAAAGTACAATGGAGAGTAAGAACCAAGGGAATTCAAGTAGAAAATAAAACATAGAATAAAGAGATGAATAAAAGAGCTAGTTAGGAGGTCTTTTATAAGTTAAAGAAATATAAGATTAAATTATAAACAAAATGAATTAATTTTTTTAGATTATGTCTTTTTTGTTGACTATTTATATGTCTTTTTAGAATTATGACAATAAATATTTTTTATGAGTAATGTAAGGGAGTAATATTAAGGTTATAGAGCATCCACTTTATGGATGATCCATCACTAAATAATGTAACCTTTACGTTTAGAAATTTTATCCTTTTGAAATAAGAGAAATGTCACTATAAGTTAAATCAAGTTGACCTAAAAATGACATGTATGTTTTGACTTCAAAACGTTTAGAGTGGAATTCTATTATAACATTGAATGATTTATCGTTTAGACTGACTGGCAAAGTTGTATAGAATTTTAGCAGGTATGGCATTACATGTCTCAGCAATTCTATCAGACATGTTTCTTCAGTCAATAGTTTGTGACATTTCAAGTTTCCTTTTAAGATTGCCCAAAACTGTTCAATTGTGTTTAATTCAGGCAAATATGGAGACAGATACATCAGCTTATAACCACGACTTTCGATTTTTCTCGTCATCGGTTTTGATTTATGTATAGTACAGTTATCCATCATCAAATAATTCCCTTTTAGATCTTCATTAAGATCCATGATATCAAATAGAACATTCATGAATTTGATAAAGCGCGCAGTTGTCGTACCTTTTGATATTGATTCTGAACTATCTTGCGCGCTGCTCTCGTTATTATTATCAATATACTATATAGCTGGTTCTTCTATAATAAATCCATCTATAGTATTTTTTTTGTCCTTTGCTACTTTTCTTTTTTTTTTTTTTTTTTTTTTTTTGCTTGTAGGTGCCTTGTTACTTTGAAGCTTCTCTCTCTCTTTTTTTTTGGTGGTGGCTTCTTTATCGCTACATGAATGATGCTAGATGCATATATAGCTCCAATGATCGTATGGGATGGGGTCTTTGTTTTAGCTGTCTTCATTATGGCAGGTGTTCCAGTATCTGCTCTGGCCCAATTATTTCTCAAATTTATATGAAATCCAGCTTCGTCGATAAAGATATAGTTTTTTTTGTAAAATCTACATCAGAGTCTTTCCATTTCATAAACCATTCATATCTCGGTCTCTAAGTTATCAGCAAAGTTTCTAGTTTTGGGTTCAAATGTAGGTTCTTTAATCGACACAAGCATATTGTTCCTCAAGTGATGATTAAGCTGCGTTTCGGAAATAGAAAAGCCCATAAATTCTTTAGATAGTTCACCGATAGTATCTTCAGAATAAAGCTGAGGAACCTTATCAACTAGTTCTCGAATATATGTCTTGTATTCAGTTGTGAAAGAGCTTGGACGGCTAACGTTATTTTTTGAAAGTTTGTATGGCACTTCATTTGTTTCCTGATAACGTTCCCACCATCTCCGGGTGATGGATAACTGTACTATACATAAATCAAAACCGATGACGAGAAAAATCGAAAGTCGTGGTTATAAGCTGATGTATCTGTCTCCATATTTGCCTGAATTAAACACAATTGAACAGTTTTGGGCAATCTTAAAAGGAAACTTGAAATGTCACAAACTATTGACTGAAGAAACATGTCTGATAGAATTGCTGAGACATGTAATGCCATACCTGCTAAAATTCTATACAACTTTGCCAGTCAGTCTAAACGATAAATCATTCAATGTTATAATAGAATTCCACTCTAAACGTTTTGAAGTCAAAACATACATGTCATTTTTAGGTCAACTTGATTTAACTTATAGTGACATTTCTCTTATTTCAAAAGGATAAAATTTCTAGACATAAAAGAACAATCATTTTTGGCTTAGTGCCATTAATCTTTTTGGTCACGAACATTCAATTTTCTGAAAGTGAAAAAATCCACCGTTCTTACTGTAACTCTTTTGTTACTATGATTTAAAGGATAAAAGCTAAAAGTATAATTAAAAAGTTAAAAGATAAATATGGTTTATTAATTAGATTATCGATCTTTTTATACCACCCCATGATTACTGACTTTTAATGGCTACATATTGTTCCTTAAGCAGCTATCTGTAATAAAAATCATGTAGATTAACTCTAATTTTACTGTACCGTCTTTATTTTTACACAGAGATTGCAGTATCTTAAAATTTGATCTCACCAGATGAGTATATAGCCCAAGATGAAAAAAAAAAGTACTGCACCAGAGCGAAAAAAGTTTATGTTCCTGAACTATAACGCATGTCCAATTATTTATACGACGAAATAACACTTCTTTACTTTTCGATATACTTTATTTATCTGTTTTTGAAGTTCGACTTCTCAGAAAAAAAAATGATACAGTAAAAAACTTTCTAAATATCCTTCGCCTAAATTTCTTAACGCATATATAAAAAAATGGCGAATAGATACCTATCTTAATGCAGTCCAGCAAAGTGACAAAGAAGCGGTTTTAAAAGAGCTTGCGAAGAAGAAGAGGCAGAAAGTAGAAGTACTGATATGAAGAATAAAATCGAGGATGATCGAATTTTAAAAGCTTTACACGAAGAAATGAACGTCAGGCTATCAAGAAAAAAAACAGATTATGTTTAGTTAAAAATCAAAATAAGAAGAGAAAGAAAGGAGAAAGAGAAAGCTAAAGAAGAAAGCAACACTTTGAAGAAAAAAAGTAAGTGTTGATGTAAAGATTGATATTGAAGAAACGATGATAGTAATACTTTTTAAGGTGATGCGTTATACTAATTTTTTTTTTGGTGACTTTTGGTTTATACATGTATTTTTTCCGGTTAGGGTTAATTTTTGTCGGTTTTACTAATTTTTATCAGGTTCATAATTCGCTTGCCATTCAGTATTTATTCACGCTAAAATGATTATTTAAATTAATCACATTTTTTTTTTAAAAAAAAAGGGGTGCTTATGTAATCGTTGCAATAAAAGAAAAGGAATATGTATTAGGGTTAAAAGTTGAAATAAAGAATTCACGATTAAAAAATTATAAACGATTACCCTAAAAAGAAATTATACAACAGTTTTTTATTAGGAGAACTTTGACAACGATATGTACACAAGACTAAAAAAAAAAAAGCATGCGATATATATAGTGCTTCAAAAAAATAATAATTTGACAATGCTCAATAAAAGTTATCATGTTTTTTTAGACTATTCACCAAGGAGCACTATTTTCGACAAGAAGCACTATTGCTTGTGAAACATACTCTTGCACTACATTGTAATGACTGTTGAATTAAAACAAATTACAACACACTGCTAAAAAAGGACTTGTTTATTCCAAATGGAGATACCATACAAAGAAAATACAAAAACATTCGTAAAAAAAAAAAAAAAAAAGCTTATTGATTCTTCTACTATCGAAACAACTTGAATATCTCTCTCTCTCTCTCTCTCTTTTTTTTTCTTTTTTAATTATTTTCAAAATTTTTATTGTATAAACATACAAAAAAAGCAATGGTAAGTAATATATTTCTCCGATAAAAAAGTGGAAAGCCCTTAAAAATTTGAGGGTGAATAACAACATATTTTCTTGACACCTTTTTTTTTTTCTTTCATTCTTTAGTCCAAAGAGTTTTTAAACAAGAACTATGGGTAATAAAACCACACATAAAACCAATTATCCTCTTCGCCCGACTATACCACATGTATATATGGGAGGTGTCCAAAAGCGAGAAGCGAAATCTTCACGTGTGGGTAGAAGGGCAAGAGAAATAGTTCGAAAGAATTTGGCTTTTTTTACGAAAAGCATCAATCCTTTGATAAAACTCAACTCTACTAACGATCTCCTGCTATCCAACAACAGTGTCTCACATAATAAACTTGCATCAAATGAACAAGAAGATGCTGCATCATATCAATCTTTAAAGGAATCACTGACACAAGACTATGGATTACATGCTTCTCCGTCTTGGCAGTATGTAGCTTCTACTATAGGTGAACCTAGGTTTCCTCCTATTGATATCTTACCACGTACTTGGAAAGATAGTTTAAAAGTTGATCAACAAGAATTGTATGGTTTTTCAACTAAACAAATAAAATATCAAGAGCTGATTTATGAAATTATTTTGACTGAACAATCATATGTAGATGACTTGATTTTAGTTTATAAGGTAACTAAGAAAAAAAAAAGCGTACCTGAAAAAATGCTCCGAAATAACTAAAAAATAGGATTTTTTTTTATTATAGATATTTATTAAAGAAACTTTACGATGGGATGGATTACCAACAGCAGTAAAACACTTGTTTGAAAATATATTTCAAATTATTAGACTTCATTTACAGCTATTAAAGGTATATATATATATATATATGTATTATATATGTAAAAATGTTACTTATGTGTTTTACAAAATAGGAATTAAGAGCACGTCAAATGGAACAACATCCTGTTATTCATTCAATTACAGATATTTGTAGAGCATTTGTAAGGTTAATTAAAATAATAGAAATATACATAGTTTTTTTCTAAAAAAAAAATGGTTGTCATTTATAGATTTCTAGATTTGAAGTATATGCTGCTTATTTTTCTAATTTTGAAAAAGCTAGTAACATTATTATGGAAAGTATCAGAATAAAAGACAATTTAGGTTCATTTATATCTGTAAGTTTATTATTGAATACATACAATAGAGTAATACCTAACGACCTTTATGGTTACTAGCGTCGATCATTATGGGCAGAGTGTAGGAACTTACCATTTTCAGCCTACTTACTTACACCAATACAACGCGTGATGAAATACCCACTTTTCTTTAAATCCTTATCTGAATGTTTACTACAAAGTGACGGAGAATACAAGGAAATTCAAGGTTTCTTGGTTGAATTAGATGTAACACTGCGTTACTTTGAAAAACAAAAGAAAGAATCCGAAGATTTTTTAAAGTTGGAAGATTTAGCATGTCGAATTAAAGGATTAGAAGGTTCCACTATACGGTTAGCAGAACACCATCGAAAGTTAATTTATGAAGGGTATCTATATCTTGTGCCCGTATCTGATCCATCCTATCCTTCGGTCCGATTAGAGGATTCATCTGGATCTTTTGCAAGTTCGGTTTATAGGCCTAGTTTGACTAGAAAGAGTAGTACCTTTTCATTAGCTTCTAAAAAAATGAAACGAGCCTACGTGTTTTTATTTAACGATATGATTGTGTGTACAAGTGTAAGCGTGTACTCATATAAAATATATATTATAACAACTAAAAAAAAACTCCCTTTTTTTTTTTAATTATTATAGGAAAGAGATAAAAAGAGATCAAGTCCAACTGAAAATAAAGCAATGGGCCCACCGCCTCGTAAAGGAACTTATTACGGACCCTCTCCCGACACACTTTTTAAAATCACACATACACCAGGTAAAATCACACTTGTTGATAGAGCAGTAACTAGAGAAGTAAATCCTACACACACGGAAAAGTTGTCCAGAAGAGGATCTGCATTATTTCAATCGTTAAGAAGATACGGATCTCGTCAGAACGAAGAAAGTGATACTAATAGCTTATCTTCCCCTAGTAGTGAATCCTCTCAAGCTACCTATTTTACATCACAGAGCTGTAACGACTTGTACTATCAAAGCAAACCTATTCATTTAGAAAGACATCCATTGCAGTTTATTTGCTCAGTTGCTACACGAAATCTAACTAATCTTCACTTTGAGGCAGACACACCAGAAGAAAAAGATATTTGGTGTCAACATATTGAAAGCGTATTAGAAGAACACGTACAGCGAAATCAACAAGTGAATAATAAGGAACAGGAGTTAAGCCCAACAAATTCTACTTATTCTTTTGAAAGTATATCTTCAGCTGAATCTATCACATTTACACCTTCTTGGACTGGATATTGTGATGTAGAAAGAATGGATATAGATGATGTAGAACAGCAACAACAACAACAACAACAGCAACAATCAACAGTTATTTCAGTAAAAGAAGAAACTAATAATAATGAGTTAGATAAAAGTCAAGACCTGTTACAGACAATTATGGGTGAGTTTGGTGATACAATATGGAATATGGGATCTCCTGTGGGAATGTCACCTTATCAGTTACGGCAATCGTTTTCCAACGTAGGATCTTAACTACAATAATATATATATATATATATACATATACAGTGCGGCTGGTAAATTTTGTCCGTTTTGAAAAAAATAAATGGCGATTACCGAAAAAAAAAAATGTCGGTTTCTGCACCAGTGATTGTTGTCTATTATCGTTATTAAAACCAAAGTTTTTTACTATGTTTTTGTGCTCTTTATTACGATGAATTCGTTTTAAAATGTAATTTAAGTTACTGCAATTGTTCAGAATATGCTGTAAATTTGAAAGCTGATATTAGGTAATATACGAAGACATCCTATTTTAATAAATCCAAGACGACAATAATTGGTGATATTTTGATTTCTGATTAGAGACATTTATCCTTTGCGAAACGATATTTACTAACGACATTTGATTCTTCAAAACTGACTTACTGTAGTGCCAAATTGAGTAACAAAAGTTTATCAGATCTAACTAATGATTTGAGGCTTGTAAATGCGCAGCTATTTGTTTACATTGATTACAAGATATAAAAGAGTATTTCAAGTCCCGTATCCAAGTTTTTTTTTCCCTTTTTTTTTTTTTTTTTCTTTTCTTTTTCTTAAATGATAAAATGAGTAATACTGGCTTTACACCAACTAATCAATCCAACAACTTATTTCCACCACTTGACTCGTCATCAGATAATCAACCGTTACTTTGGAATAATGTCAATACGTTTACAATGAGAGATGATTCAGAGTGTTCTAGTTCACCACCTAATGCAGGATATGCTGTATACCCTTTAGTTGACAATAATAATAATAATAATACGAAAGCAGAGGACCCTACTGTATTTAATATATCTTGGGGTGGAGACGATAAACCACCTTGTGAACTTCACCCCGAAAAAGAAATTGAAGAACCTGTGAAACTATCAAGACCATTGCCTAAACCACGTGGTATCCGAAAATTACCAGAGCCAGAGCCATCAGAAGATGGCACCATTGATGAAGATACATTAAAGAGAAGAAAGGTACAAATTATAAGTAATAATTTTACTGCTTTTTTATTTAGCTTTTTTGTTGTTTTTTTTTAGAATACAGATGCAGCGAGGAGATCACGTATGAAAAAATTTATGAAGGTTGATCAACTCGAAAATAGAGTAGCTAGTCTGCAGGCAGAAAATGCGAAATTAACACTTAACAATGCAGTATTAGAATCTGAAAAACGTAGCTTGTACGCAAAAGAAAATGAATATAAAAAGAGAATTAGATACTTGGAAGAAGTAATGAAATGTAATGGTTGGGATTTTTCAACTGATCATACACAGTGGTAGTTTTTTTTTTTTCGGGAATAAACTCCTTTTATACATACAAATACAATTTTATTTTCTTGCTGCTGTCAAGTCCCCCCTACTGTGTGTATCATGTGATTCCGGCAGAGAGAGTGTGTTTATGTAAACTAAAAATGTATATCTTTTTTTTTTATTATTATTTTAAAAATTATAACCAGAAAAAGTACTGAGTCTATTACTATTGTTGGATGGTTTTGATATATATTGTGATGACCTACTTGGAGTCATGTTTGGTGGCGGCATCATCATTTGTTGCTGTGGTTGTGGTTGCATCATCATTTGAGGTATCATATACTGAGGATTATGAATTGGAGTTGACATACTTATTTGAGGTATAGGAGAACTTTC
Organism: Thamnidium elegans; assembly: GCA_025201345.1. NCBI lineage: Eukaryota > Fungi > Mucoromycota > Mucoromycetes > Mucorales > Mucoraceae > Thamnidium > Thamnidium elegans. The sequence continues at coordinate 145,784 of JAIXMG010000028.1, forward strand.
ACTTCTAATCATTTGTGATCTCATCATTTTATTATTATCGTACAACATGGTACTAGGTGGTCTACTCGCTCTTTGTTGTTGTTGTTGTTGTTGTTGTTGTTGCTGAATAGCATAATCACTTTTACTTGCTCTAGACATTTGCTTTCGATTAGCTTTCATTTGTTGTTGTTGTACTTGTTGTTGAAAGTTAAGATTATGTTGACCAGGATCAGGTACTCTACCTAATAAACCATCACCTAAACTTGCTTTAGATGGGTCTGGTAATTTCTTTTTATAAGTTTTACGTGATGCAGCCTTTTCTTGTTCTAATTGAATCATAAGATCCATTGCAGATACACTTTTACGATTATTATTTTTACGGGTATTATTATCTATAGTAGACATGTTATGATATTGTTGTTGTTGCATTGCTTGATATTGTTGAATTTGTGCGTATTGTTGAGCTTGTTGCATTTGCATCGCTTGTTGCAATTGCATATTGTATGCCATTTGTTGTTGTTGTTGCTGTTGTTGGAAATAATACATGTCTAATTCTCCAATAGTAGACCTTCTATTACGTGCTGCGTTAGGTACAGGTTGATTATTAGGTGCTCTTACAATAGTTTCTTCAATTAATTCACCACTTTCATCATCATCATCATCATCACCATTTAATGGTGCAATAAATGATTCACTGGAAGGCGGTGTAGCTGCAGTATTAATATCGTCTGCTTCCATTACAGTCATACGCCAATGTTCAATTGAACCTGTATTTGTATTTGTTGTTGTTTCAGGCGTAATCATCTGATTTTTAACATCACCTGTTGATCTAGTTCTTCTATGTGCGCTTGGCCCACGTTCAAGTTGCCTTAATGTAGACATTCGGCGAGCATACAACTGTTGGTCTTCTTGTACTATATATTTCCTAATTTAGTATATATTGTGTACATTTTGCCACGTGTCTGTTCAACATACCTTCTTCATCAACACTTTCATCATCATCATCATCATCATTATTTTCTTGCTCATCTTCGTCATCGCTAGGTTGAGGTACGCGTGCCTTTCCTTTACCCTTTGATAAAGCGATGGGAGTAGTGATCGGAATAGCAGGAATGACTGGGGCAGTACTGGTTTTAGGTACAGTAGGTCTAGGTATATTCTTTACTACTTGTACTTCTTCTTCATCCGATTCATCATCATCATCCGAGTCTTCTTCTTCTTCTTCCTCTTCATCATCACTAGGAATAAATCTACGGCCCGGTTTACCAGTTGGGTTATTGGCTTTTAAAAATAAATTAATTATAAGCACATGTTTTTACAAGACCGAGAATATAAAAAAAAAATTTTAAGGTTACCTAATTTACCAGAAGATAACGAAGACCGACCACCATTGCTTCCGCTACTGGCACTAGAGGGTCTAACAATAGTAGTAGCTAATTTGATGGGTTGTTGTTGATGTTGTTGTTGCTGTTGTAATACTTTTTGTTGATAAATTCTTTGAGATTCATCAGAGCGAGCACGGTTCATAGGTGGAGCACCAGGTCTTTGTTGTGGATATCGCTGTTGTTGTTGTTGATGTTGTTGTTGATGTTGAGGTCTTTTTGAAGGCTGCTTTCTTCTATTTTGTTGTAAAGATTGGGGGTTTTGAATCGAGTTTCTCATTTGTGCATCAATATGAGCTTGATGAAAGATGATACTCTTTGACCATGGTTCAGCTTCTGTTTCTCCTGCATCTGGTGTCTTGATTGCTTTAGCTAATGCCAAACGAGAAAGACTTACTGTAACTTCGTCTACTGACATTTTCTTTACTTATTTTTTTTTTTAAAAAAAAAAAGAGAAGGGAAATAGAAATATACACAAAAAAAAAAAAAAAAAGTTTATAAATAAAATCCGGAGTTTAAATGTTATTTTTGTAAAAAAGAAAAAAGAAAAAAAAGGTGGAAATTCTCCTCCTTCGCCACATGTATTTAATATCTCGACTTCCCCTTCAATTAAATTAATATTATAAGCTTACATATATTGTTTAAATATGACGCGTGCGTATGTATAAAGGATAAATTAGGACAATTAAATTGTAATTGGTTAAATAGAAATGCACCCTAAACTAGCTCATTACATGACACAGTAGTAAAAGGATTTCAATTAAGATGCAGGTAATTGGCAAGAAGACCCCTCGGCTTGACATACGGATTTCTTTATTGAAGTAATCCGGAAAATGATAAAAATAGCTCTTTTTTTTATTTTTAGTACTGGGCAAAAGTGAACTGCTGTTATATTAGAATACTATCTTGGTTAGATATAGACATTAAGATATTCATATTTATTATTACAGTATTGAAAAAAAGGACAAGTTTAATTATGAAGAAGTCACTATGTTTCAAGAATGCAACTTTTGCGGAATCTTCTCTTCTACAGACACCGACTCTATCGAAATATCCTTTCACATGATCCTTTACGCTTCTTGCAAAGCGACATCTGAGAGAGACAGCAGTCAGATGAAATACCCCCCGAATAATTCGTTTCGCTTTTCTTTATCCATTGTTGTTTGTTAGCGTTTATAGATACTTGATTATGTTTACCCTTGAACTGCTTCAAGCCCAAGGCTCGTTTTCCAAAGAAAACACATGAGAAATATCTTCGTTGTAGTCGCGAAAAAGCATTCGTAAGTGTGGGTTCTTCTTGGCATCATGTCGTCATACAACTCCTTAATGAGACATGAGCCCATCTTTATTTTATACCCGTACGGTATAGTCCCTACTTTATCAAGACTATCCATTGTACGAGTCTTATGTATATTTACACATTCAACAAAAAGCGTAATGTTTGTACGAAAATAAATCTAAAGGTTAGTTTACTCATGAGGTCTATTTAATCAGTTTTTTTTATATATAAAAATAGTACGTCATACTTTTTGTCAAACATGTAGATAGAATGAGCATCAAGATCAAAAGTTTGCTTAAAAGTAAATGATAATCGTACAATGAAGTTGACAAATCGAGCTATTTTTTTTTAAAAGGACAAGTACAGCTACACACTGTACTCTAAAAACAATATAAGTCCGTGTCCGTTTATTTTTAGTTCAGGTAAACAAAAAAACTTTGAAACATTTCAGGTACGCTTTTTTTTAAACATTGTTTTCATGCGGTAAAAAAAAAAAAATGAAACGAATCCAGTCAGAATATATCACACAAGTCAAACATAGCCAATATAATGAATCTTTTCTATTACTACAATCAGAGTAGATCAGGTACTTTTATAAAGTGCACGAGCGAAATCGTAGATTATATGTATAAACCATGGAAGAATTCTAAAAATAAAAAAGTGCTTTTGTAAAATAAAAAAATCTATATCAAACCAATCACCGTATAATAATGTAGCACTGAACCGCTTCTTTAGAAACGATACAATTGATTTGTACTACGGATAAAAAAGAGCGATTTACGTAGATCTAGAGTCTGACCTTACACCTTTCTTTTTTTATAAAAAAAGAGCCTTTTTTTTTTTTTTGACTCACCAAGTCTAGCCTTATTTGTGTAATACATGCATTTACAAAAAAAAAAAAAAAAAAAAAAAAAAGTTTCGCGTCGATCCTACCTATTTCAAGGCATTTACCACTCGCTTTACATTTTTATCTATAAAAGGATCTTTTTTATATATATGCGACTATCGATTTCAAACTCTATTTGAGTACATTATAGTCTTATTAAATATCGGTTAGTTAGAATACTTTTTTTTTCTCAAAGTGCTATAATATATATATATATGTATATAAAAAGGGGGGCGCAGTTTTATATGTAGGACTATAATTGTTTTTCTGTCAAAATGTCAGAAATAAAAAAAAAAGTTTCTATAATGTTTTGTGATACAATAAAAAGTTTTCTTTTTTTTTTGTATCTATTGTAGTTTTATATAAAATATTTCGTAGTTCTTCTTTTACCTTTTTAAACTCTTATACATGTAAGCTGGAGGGGGGGGGGGGGATCGGTATTAAATCACGGTATTTTATCATAATTGAGGAAAAATCAAAAAAGTTGAGAAAAAAGGCCGTGGAATTATTAAGTAAAGATATATTACCGGTATATACCACTTTTTATTATGCCCGTCCATGAGACCCGACTATGATAAAAGAGACACGGATATGGATGAGCCATGTGATGCTACCATTACCAGATATTCTGAGTAATCTAGCAATTTTTTCTTTCATATAAAGATGACTAGTATGGCTCTAAGAGAGGAGAAAAAAAAATGAGTTTCACAAATCGAAAAACCAAGGTTAAGGTCAGATCTGTTTTATTTCCATAATTACAGGATGGACAAATTTTTTGAAAAAGGGAAAGTTCAAAAACTGGTCTTTCGCGACGTATTTTACTAAGACTGGAGTTCGAATCGATGAAGACTATAATACAGCCAAAACAAGTTAAATTTCAGAAACGCTTAAAATGAAGAGCTTGGAAGACTTTAAGAGCTTTAAGCAGCAAATTGGTCAACATATGAAAGCAGCCAAAGTAATCCGTTTTATAAATATTGCATTCGATATTAAGACGTACTGATATTTTTTATTTCTAGGGCTTAAAATTCGAGCCTGAAAATCCAACTCAAACCACATTAATATCGAAGGCAGTGTTGTAGCTAGCATTATTAGGCAGTTCTTCGTCTATTCTAAAGATAGGAAACAACAGCGTATGTTTGAATATTTAAAAGCACCAATGTTAATCGAGCCTGACCAACTTTATTTTTTTCTTAAAAAATAGAAAAGTGTACTTTTACTGCATAATAATAATAATATTTCTACTTCAACAAGAGCATACACATAAAGAAGTAATAAGTGGAAAACGTACGCGTTTTACTTTAACATATATATTAACATGGTATTATTTAGAGCATCAGACGTACTACAGATGGTGTTGGCGCCTTCTATGGCGTCCACTCCGAACAAGATATCTGGGTCCTTTGGTATCAATTTTTTAATGAATCTAACTCTGATAAAATGATGCACGAGGTTAGGTAACGTAAAATTCCGGAAAAACGATATATACATGAGAATACAAAGTAAAAATGCGCTGGTGGCTCATTAAGGAATTATACGATTGCATTATGCCAAAAGAACCTATGCTAATAAATACTTTTCGCGACTACAAAGAAGATATTTCCCAGGTTTTTTTTTTCTTTTTTCAGAAAAAGAAGTAGCATTTGCCTCCGCCTTGAAGATGTTCAAAAGTAAACAGAATCAAGATAATAACGCTTTATTTTTTTGTAAAACTATACAAGCTACTTCTCAAAGTGCTCATTAATGCCACAGTCTTCTTAGGGATCACATTGGATAACTCAGGATTGGGTGCACTGTGGTCCGAAAATAGTAATCAACCCTTCTTATATTCACCAATGCGGTCCGAATGTTATCAGATTGCGCCAAACAATATTCATAGAGATACCATTAGGTCAAAAACGCTATTTAAGCTACTATCCGGTTACTGACTTAATATTTGCTATATTATATTACTTATATGCACAATATAATATATAAAACGTTTTTTAAAAGCTTTTTATGGTTAATATTTGTATTATCCCTCGTATTTAAAAATCAAACGTAATTAAATTTGTACGAAGAATATGCAAATATTTTGATATGAATATAGTTTAATATTTTTTTTTTTTTTTTTTTTTTTTTTTTTTTTTTTTTTTTTTTTACATTTAGAAGTTTGATTATAATAAAGTCATTTTATTTTGACACTTCAGGGACTACTGCCTTCAAACCACGGGGTTGTATGTAGGGAAACCACAGAGAGAACCCGATCCTGAGCTATCCTATGTACAACCCTGTGATCAGAGAGAAAACGTAATGTTAACCAGTCGTAAAACAACAGTGTAAAACCTTCCGCAATACGAGGGAATTGGTTAATGCAAGGATAGAAATCAAACACTCACTACGAAGTTGTGCCCTTCAACAGACGAGGCATAGATCAGCACACAACAGAGACAGAAAAAAAGAAATTGGCCTCGTTTGCACTGTACAGATGACGTAGATTCGGTGCTTAAATGCAAGTTTATTACTGCGTTACACTTAATTCAGAACAGACAAAAGTTACCAGCAGCCATAAGGTTTTTAATATTACTCTGGAAGATAGTAAAATATCTTGCGAGATTGGTTGGGTTTTGCTATTATGGAGAGTATATAAGACATTACAGACTAATGTAGCGGTAAGGAAATCATTTGTAAGACCCAATCCTTCTGAAACGGTTTGCTGGGTATGTACTTTATTATTTTATATATCTGGATGTATCAAATTGAAGGGTATTATGGCATTAGTCCTTTTTTTTTTTTTTTTTTTTTTTAAAAAAAAAAAAAAAAAAAAAGAGAAAGCATGCAGTAATAGAAGGAGATAGGGGAGTTTGCTATGCTACGGTAAAAAAAAAAAAAAAAAAAAAAAAAAAGTTTGTTATCAATGCTTAGCATTACATGTACAATGTATGACCGTGCGCCGCAGTTTCTTTTAGTGAAGTTTACCAAAAATTAAAACTTTTATTTGACAGCAACTTTTTTTTTTCTTTTTTAACACACAAAAAGGTTGCTATACCGTATATATTTCTGCTAAAGAAAAAGTAAACTTTTTCTATTATTAAAGAGTCTTTACAGAAGTCAAGATAAAATGAGTAACCCCACGCGGACATTCTATATTGTACCATTTGAAAGTGCTCAGCACTTTACTTTTTTTTCACTTTAAAAAAAAAAATGAATCCTTTTCTTTTTGCCTAGCTACGTATTTAAATCAATATATCCTTTTTTTTACTGCTTGTTAAAAATAAAAAGAAATATACAAAAAATAAAATAAAAAAAGTATCACTACCATATAGTAGTAGGAAGAGAAAACAGATATACATCTCAGAGCTTTATTACACTCTTTGTACCAGACCTGATGTTCTAATAGTACAAAATGTTTAGTTACACCATAAAGTTTTTTTACACATATAAAAAAAGACGATTCTTTTTTTCTTTCTTTTCTTTTTTTTTTTTTTTAAAAAAAAACCATGTTGAAACGTATTATTACATTATCATTTTTTGCTTCTCTAGTAGCATGCAAGGTAATACCCGTGTCACCCTATCCCGGAAAAATGAGTCAATGGAGTATTACAGAAGACAGTATTGTTGATAATACCATTTATATTTTCGGTGGTATAGAAGAACCCGAGCTCGAACCCTATATTGTTAACCCGGATGATGATGATGATGAAGACGACTATCGAATGAGAATGTTTAATCCACTTAATATGAAATCCACCGATATAGCTTATGCTTATGATATAGGACGTGATCAATGGAGAGTTGAAACTAGAGCCCCTTTTCCATGGAGAACCACTGGCTCAATCGCTATTAATCACGATATCTTTCTCTTTGGTGGAATGGTTAAAGAATTTACCTATAATGGTAACGAACTTTGGAAATACGATACTGTAAAAAAAAACTGGTCTCAAAAGACTTCTCTGCCATTTTTATGGGATGGTTCATTACGCAGTTGCTCTATCAATAGAAAGATTTATTTTACTGCGAATAGTGGACATCAGGCTCGTAATATCATTCATGTTTATAATATTGATTCGGATGAATGGGAACAACCTATCTTTATCAATAAGAAACTGGAAATAGGTGACATAGTATGCTTGGATGAATCAATCAAAGCATTTGCAAGCGAGTTTAAGGTCAATAGTATATCAGGTGAAATTATTCATGAATCCGATAGGATGAGTTCAACATATTCTGAAAATGGCGTGTTTACAATTCATTACAATGGAACCACTTTACATTCTGATATATCACAAGAGAAGAAAAAAGTAAATGTTATTACTAGTTTGGATGAATACTTTTACTTTTATATAGTCGAGGATGAAGTAAATGGAGCAACTATCGAAAGGGTAAATGCTCGTACATCTGAGTATGAAGTAGTCGCATCTGATTTACCTTACAATTTTTCAAGCACTTTTTTTATACCGACCGATTTAAACCAAGTATTTTTGTTTGGTGGTTCGTCAATGTATCAAAATTTTCGTGCGCATGTACCAAAGAACACTGATACAGATGTATCGAAGGATATTGTTAAAAAATGGAGCCACAAGATTGTTAAAGGAGATTAATATTTATTTCATTTTCTTAAATATCACATAAAAATCAATTAAAATTCTTTCATAAATTAAATCATGGTTATATAAGTATATATCTGTAGGTACTTTAACCGTTTTTTTTTACGAGATAGTTATGAATCTAGTAACAACTTAATAGAATTTGTTGCTATTAATTTTTATTATATTATTGTCAGTTGAAATACCCACAAAAAATGCTTGTAAATGATAACTGTTATTTTTTTAGTATCGAATAGTTGTGACAAAAAGCGGTAAGCAACTTTCATTTTTATTATTAAATATATAATTTGGAGAGGGCACCCTTCCTCCCCCCTCAGTCTTATTTAAAGCTCAACAATGACGTTTTTAAAATTTCATTCTCGAAACAAGAAAAGATGCAGGCCATTATGCAATTATTGTTAAAAACGCGTTTTTTTTTAGCAAAGGGATAATACGTAATTTCTATCTTAGCATATTTGATTTTTTATTTATTTATTTATACATTCTTTTTTAGCATATACTTCAAGCGTAGATATGATTTTATTATGGGTGGTTTTTTTTCTGGAAAAATGTTTAAAGAAGGTAGGCATAGATGATATTTACTTATTTTGTAGTTGTATTAGTTGGTGTACGCCATTGTTTTGATCGAAATCTCGAATACCTCAATCCACAAGCATTGCATAAACTACAAAAATATTTTAAAATAAATAACATATATATTACAATCGAATCTTTATCGAACTTACGTTTTATGTCCATCTGGACCACGTCTCCATTCTGGGCTATTATTTGTACGACATCTTGCGCATGTTTTTACGCTACCGCTATCTTGTCGCATATTTGTAGTCGAGTTTAATAATTCATGGCGTTGATTTAATAATGTTCTCCTTTTTTTTTCTATAGATGAACCCTCTGATGGTTTTGGTAAAGGTGGTTGATCAAACTCTTCATATTGAAATTTATACTTTGGAAATGTATCGCATTTAGGTAAAGTCGGCCTATGAGGAGGTACATTTATAGTTGGAAGCCGATACTGTTGATTTGAATGACTTTGGGAATCTTTTCTTATATATTCTATTGGTGTACTCGTTCGTGTCTCTACCTCTTTCCTTTTCATAAATATAGGGTTAAATAAAAATAAATAAAAATGGGGTTGGGGTTGGGGTTTTCTTTGAAAGGATCTTACCAAAATTATTATTTGTAATGTATTCACATTTTGTAGGTGATTGTGTGTCAAAGTTTGATACATTTACATCATGATTTATATAATAATGTTGATATAATGGAGAGGCAACTGTTAATTTGACACTCGATACGTGAAATGATTCAAATATGATAGTTCCATAAGGAACCAAAATCCTTTGAAATAAATGAGGTTCATTCAAAAAATCGATTGTATCGCTAGCATAATAATGTCGAGTACATATAATTTCATCCTGATCACCCTTTTCAAACGAGGAATTCTTGAACTTTTTTAAAATCATTTTTTTTGCAATCGATTGAATTTGATCCAATACATTGATTCCTTTTTTCGTGAATGGTGGAGGCCAAATAAACAAAATGGTTCCTTTATGTTGATCTACAATTTGAAATATACGCATTGGGAAGGCTATAGTATCCTGACTTGTTTCTTCTAATCGCCCCTTTTTTAATATCTTTATCAATTGCATCGCATCCTTATAGTAAACAGTTTAGTTATAAATATGTAGGAGCAACTTCTTATCTTTTTACCTCTTGAGTAAAATTGTTTCTACCTCGGCAGCAACCTAATTGAGAAGGCCCAATTCGTTCATTATCTCGGTAATAAGGCTCAAAGTCTATAACACGAGTCATTAAGTTAATGCATGTATAGATTTAATTTTTTTTTTAGTGTGTACCTGTGTTATGGAAAAAGGCCAAGACGGTATTATCTGTTGCAGTATATATGACTAAATCTATAATCTTCCATATGTCGTTTTTCTGAGTTGTAGAACTAGTGGTGTTGTCGGATTTAAAATAACCTGATTGCGTATCACTACTACACTAGAGCATGTAAAAAAAAAGAAAAAAAGAAAAAAAGAAAAAAAAAGTTTTATTATTTTGTGTTATATATAGTATTCAAGTGTATGTAAGCTACTAAAACCGAATACTTTTTGTTTACATATCAATTTTAATAAATGTTTATCGAGATTATAACTTACTTTCTGTAAACTTGATAATGATTTGACTATATAATCAAATGATTGTAATCTGCACCTAATATATACATGTACAAATGAATCCTTTTTATTTTTCAAAAAGTAACTAAAATATAAAGTGTACCTCGTAACTGAACCAGCTAAAGTTTTCACTTTTAAAAAGCTTGACAGGTCATGTTTCGCTAATTCGATTTCGTTTGGATGTATAAATTCATATAAAGAATGATCCAGCAGTATTTCTTTTACAAATGTACCGGATATATTGATATTAGCGACAGGTTCAGGAATATAAATAAATTTGAGGTTATCAAGTGATAAAAGTGACCAAAAGCAGGAAGAATTAATCGACATTATCGATAAAATACTTTTTACGATAAAAATTTCGTAAAAATTATACGTAATTGTTTGGATGCTGTTTAAAGTTTTCTTTCTTGGTTGCTCTTTTCGCTTTTTTATATATAAAATATCTGAATATAGTAATAAGGAATGATTAAAATCGATTAGAATTATATATGCTTAATTTGGACTTACTTGAATTTTCTTTAATAGTATTGTATTATTCTATTTATTATTATTATTATATAGTAAAAAAAAAAAAAAAGTAGATACTTACGATAATAACGAAAAAATACTTTTTTTTTTAGTTTGTATTAATAAAATTAGCATAAATATGTTAAATTGGGTTTTCTAATTGTTCCATATAATAATATAAAGCGAAAAAAAAAAAAAAAAAAATTATAGAAAAGAAAAAAGAAAAAGAGAAAAGGAATGGGGCTTACAAAGTATTTTTTTTTTTTTTTGTGATTTAAGAATAAATAAATTCTTTAAATAAGAAGAAATAATAATAATAATAATAATAAAAGATGCAGTTTATGTCAAGTTTAATAACTTATTAAATCTAGCACAATTTACCTAATTTAGATCTTTGACTTTTACTATAAAAAGCAGTAAGTGGTATTTTAATAAGGGGGGTATCATAACCTCTTTTCGTTTCTGTAAGGTATATTGATCAATCAGAGCAACGGACCCTCTTATTTTTTTTCCATACTATCATATTTCACTACGTACCGTATATATCTTTTTCTATTGTTTTGACCCAGAAAAAAAAACCTACAATTAGGGGAAGAGAAGGAGGTGTATCTTTTATCAACATCATAATATGGGAACAGAGAGAGCTATGATAGCCCTATTCATTCTTGTTTGTTAATATAACTGTAATAGTAACCTTGGAAACGTGCTATTACTAGTTTTTTTTTTTTTTTTTTTTTTTTTTTTTACACTTTATGTAGCGGTTTCTTATCATTTTTAACGAGATACTTTTTTTTCTTTTTTTTTCAGTATATGTCTTAAAAACGCGATAAATAAAATTTGATAAATAAACATGGTAACTATAATAAAATCAAAAGTTGGAAATACTTTAAAAAGGTATTACAAACACTTGTTACAGATTCAAAAAAAAAAAAAAGAAACTTAGAAGAAAAAGTTCTTGATTAGGTTAATACATTCATTATGTGATGGCGCAATTTTTTCTTCTAATCCAACTGATATTATTTCCGCGGTTTGATAAAAAAAACAAAAAATCATGCCGTGTTACAGTTCATATAAATCAAATAAATGCTTTTATTATTCTATTTCAGGTAATACTTTTTAATATTTAATACTTGACTTAATTTCAATATATAACTGCAGTAGGAAGACCGATACAGATCGATATTCTATTATTTACATTTTATAAAGTTACGAAATTTTTTTCTGTAAAAAAAAAAAAAAAAAAAAAAAAAAAAAAAAAGTGCATTTTTGTCATGATTTAATATAGACAGTTTTTTACTTCTCAATACAGAAAGATTCTTTAACAGAAATTTTAGACTATAATAAAGTTTCCGTCATATATAACAATAGTATAAACTTTGTTTAGAGTTACTGATTTCTTTATATGAACATACCTCCTTTTTTTTTTAAAAAAAAAATTCAAAACTTTAAATATTTCTCTTACTGAATCCATGATTTTACTTCGTGAGCATTGCAAATCCTCATAAAAAATGTTGGTTTGATATGTGACTGGGTGTAGCCCTATAAAAATATGGGATACATCGTAACGCATGGTGGGTCAAGTGATGTTTCTAAAACTGATACCGTATGTGTTATTACATTGTTTCGTTAAATCGCTTTATATATATATGTATATAAAAAAATCGAATGTTTTTTTCATAAAACCGATATTAATTTAAACGGTACCTTGAAATCGCCAACAAGTGTTTTTTTTTGTATTTAAATCTACTTTCTATATATCGTAATCATTCTCGGTACTACTTTATCGGGTCACCTTTGAGACCATTTGCATTCTTAGTTACCAATATAGACATCAAAAAATACAAAGACCGGTAAAAAAAAAAAGAAGGATAAACTTACACGTAATTCCTTACCGAAAGATGTTTGTCATTGTTGAATAAATAACCTTTTTCTTCTCTATTTGGTTTGATCAAAAGGGAGAAGGGATAATACACGCTTTGCAATAAACTAAAAATATATAAGCTAAGCCCATGATAGACAGTTTGCAGCCATAATCTACCCGATTCTTAGATGTCTTTTATACCTCTCCTCAGCGATCTGAATAAAAGTAGCAATCATTATACCTCCTCTCTTTTTTTTTATTTTTTTATATAGAATAAGTAAATATGTACTGATAAGAAATCATTAAATAAAAAAGTAACTTCCAGAAACATCGGCTTATCATAAACATATACATGTCATGATAGATATAAAAATAATTATGCAGCGCTATAAAGTCCGTGATACTTCAGTTCACACGTATAATCATGCTTCTTCTGTTTCCTTTTTCGCTGTTATTTAAACTAATGCCTTTGTATTCTTATTGGTCGTACCTTTTGAACTATTCTGTAACCAAGAAAAAAAGAAGAAATCCATATTAAGATATTCAGTATCATTTACATGCAAGAATATTTTATTAGTTGGCTAATAGACTTTTCAAAAAAGTGTTTTCTTCTTTCTCCTTATGAGTTGACAGTTGTATTATTTTATCTGCAGGTACCCTAAAAAAAAAAGCATTAAAAAGATTAGATTATATAATCTCCATACCCCAAGTAAATTGATTTACTCATTCTTGTTATACGGGAGGTACTGGGGCCAACTGATAAGAGAAAGTTTTATTGAAATCATCGAATGCTATTCAGCCAAAAGGGAAAGAAATAAGAGCCTGTTTAAAAACAAAGCAGCCTTAAATAAAACAAAGAGAACATTACTGCATTATTTACAATTATTATAAGAGCAGTTAGACTAAGAAAATACGATTTGTGATGTCTATAATACTTCATGTGCAAATAACTTTTCTTCCAGAGAGTGATCAGACTTAAAAAAAAAAAATTATGTCAACTAATAAAATATTAGGGGAAAGGGACTGTGTAAAAATTATAATCGGGACTATTATTTACAGTCCTTCTGACAACGCTATGTCTTACTTGATCTTTTAATTAGTACATATCCTATAAGCCATTATGATCCACCTTTTTATTATTCGGATTAGGAATTTAGTTTGATCTCAATTTTCCTCTTCCTCCTCCTCCTACAAAAAAAAAAAAAAAAAAAAAAAAAAAAAAGGGAAACAAGAATAATGACATTACACAAAAGATGTTAGAGTACAGAGTGTACCGATCAAAACGGATGTAAGTTCCTTTCTCTTTACGAAGCGGACCTTTCCTATTTTAAATAATCCATCTCATTTGTTTTTCTGAGGAAAGTTAAAAGTCTGTAGGTTATGGGGAAAAAAAGGGGAGGGAGAGGAGGTATACCATAGTTTTTCACCAACATATAAGATCCAAGAAGCTTTATACTCTATTGGATTCTAAAGTTTGCGCCTAAACATCTTGTCCATAAATAAATAAATAAATAAAATCGATCGTGGGAGTCATACTTTTTATTTTATTTTTTATGTGTGTGTCATGGCCCCCACGTATTAGTTGGAAATTCTAAAAACAATATAATTTTTGCTTTACGGTTTTAGTTTTTTAAGAATGTTTTGGTTCGAAACCAACCCTATCCGTTGTACGATATTATCGCTTAAAACAATATAGTATGCACTGTGAGGTATAAGTTCTAAGGGGTAAATATTTTGATATGTGAAACTTGTTTACCTGGTTAACCATGTAAGATTGTACATAAATTTAAGATTTAATTTTTATGGGACTCATGTAAGAAAAACAGAAGAAAAAACAGAAATTTCTTTATTCAGTAAGAAGACCATATTTGAAGATGTATACATACCAGAATAAAAAATAAACGGGAAATCTTTGTCGCACAGTTAATTCACACAGTCTACCCAAAAAAGTAGGACGTTCTATTTCATTTACTCATGGATTACAGCATGAATTAAGTAAGCACAATAAGTACAGATATTTTAATATATAAAAACGAGGGTTTCTTTTTGTATACATACGAGCGCCTGATTTTTTTTTTTTTTTTTTTTTTTTTGTAGTAAAATTTATTAACCGCGTACCTCGCTTCACTAGAGGGCGTCGTCGCCTTTTGGGATTTCCTATAAGATCCCCATAAGATCCCCTCGAAGAGGGGATATAACAGTTAATATCAGACGTCAGTTGAACATTAAACTTCTTGAAACCCCGTCGTTAAATCTTAAACAATTTCGGTATACATGTGGACTAGAAAAAAAAACGTATGTATATAACTGTAGTAGTAATAAAATGAAAAAAATATGGCGTATTACCGTTTACAATTCTTTTATTTGTTTTAGGGGAGATTTTTTTTTTAAAAAAAAAAGCGAGGTCTTCTTTTAAACTTGTCAAAATAATATTAGCAACGTATTGAATATGTTATTATTAAGCTAACCTTTCTGCAGATCAAAGACAGGATTTCATCATAAATAATGACAGATACTTTACCAAGAGGACATATGTTATAGATTCTCTATGTGATACACGACGCCTTCTTTTTTTCACTTCAGCAAGGGAAGTGATTAAACCAAAAAGTAATCGAGATTTCTCACTTTGTACTCCGTTGCTATTTTAGGTTTTTACTTATCGCTCATTGCTTATTGTGAGATTTTTTTAAAAAACAAATGTGTAAGAACTTGGGTATACAAAATAAATTCTACCTTTTTCTTTTTTTTTTTTTTTTTTTAAAAAAAAACACGTAGCTTAAAGGATAGGAACAAAAAAAAAAAAAAAAAAAAAAAAAAAAAAAAAAAACGCGAAAAACTTGCCCAAGACTTCATATTTACAATATATCAAAATCAAAATGGTATCACATAGAACCCTTTATTAAAAGGACAGTTTTTTATTGGTTACTGATTAAAACGTATAAAACTACAATGAGTAACAAACTTACATTGTGTAATAAGCAGTTATTTTGACTCACAGTGAGCCTAGTGTATTATGTATATTTTTTCAAAGCCACCCATTTTTTTTTATAAACCAACAACCCCCGAACAACTTTTTTTTTTTTTTATTCTCTTTCTCATTAACACTAATGTCTTCTGCTGAGAATTTTGATAGAGCTGCTCTTGAGGTAAAACTGTTTAGAAATTCCGAAAGAAAAGCCTTTGTTAACTGTTTAAAATAATAGCAACTCGTTACTAAACGTTTCTTTTACGCGCCTTCTTTCCAAATTTACGGTGGTAAAGTATACATGTATATTTTTTGACATAATTTTTTTTTAAAAAAAATAACATTGGTTGCTAGGTGTTGCCGGTCTTTATGATTTCGGACCTTCCGGTTGTGCTCTTTTAAACAACATTGTTTCTGTATGGCGTAACCATTTCGTCTTGGAGGAAGAAATGCTTGAAGTTGACACTACCATCATGACAACCTACGACGTCCTCAAGACCTCAGGTCATGTTGATAAATTTGCTGATTTTATGTGTAAAGATTTAAAGAATGGTGAAATCTTCAGAGCTGATCATGTTATCGAAGCTGTTTTAGAAGCTCGTCTTCAAGGTGATAAGGAAGCTAGATCTGCCAAGGCTGGTAAGACCACTGAGGAGATTGCTGCTGATACTGCTGCCGATGCTGCCAACAAGGTCGATAAGAAGAAGAAGAAGAAGAAGGGTGTCGTTGTTGCTGTTGAATTGGCTGACGATGTTCGTCAATCCTACGAAGAATCTTTAGCTCAACTTGATAACTTTGGTGGAGAGGAATTAACTAATATTATGAAGAAATTCGATATCCGTTCTCCTGAATCCGGTAACGAACTCTCTGAGCCTAAAGAATTCAACTTGATGTTTGAATCCTTGATTGGTCCTACTGGTCAATTGAAGGGTTTCTTAAGACCTGAAACTGCTCAAGGTCAATTCCTTAACTTCAAGAAGCTTTTGGAATTCAACAACGATAAGATGCCTTTCGCTTCTGCTCAAGTTGGTCGTTCTTTCCGTAACGAAATTTCTCCTCGTTCTGGTCTTTTACGTGTTCGGTAAGTTATTTTAAGTAGTTTTTCTTCTTTAGCAGAGAAAGAGAGAGAAATAGAGTATTGACGAACATTCTAGTGAATTCACCATGGCTGAAATCGAACATTACGTTGATCCCGAAAACAAGGACCATCCTAAATTCGATGAAGTTAAGGATGTCGTCTTGACAATTTTACCTAAAGATGTTCAAATGAGCGGTAAGACTGCCACTGTTAACATGACTGTTGGTGACGCCGTTGCCAAGAAGGTTATTGATAACCAAACTCTTGGTTATTTCATTGCTCGTATTTACCTTTTCTTGGATAAGATTGGTATTAAGGGAGATCGTCTTCGTTTCCGTCAACATATGGATAACGAGATGGCACATTATGCTACTGATTGTTGGGATGCCGAAATCAAGACCAGTTATGTAAGTTACATACACACAAAAAAAAGGGGAGTAATGCGTTTTGACTAATAGTTATATAGGGCTGGATCGAATGTGTCGGTTGTGCTGATCGTTCTGCTTATGATTTAACTGTTCATTCTAAGCGTACCGGAGAAAAGTTGATTGTTCGTGAACAATTAGCTGAACCCCGTACCATTGAACTCTGGCAAGTTGAGATCAACAAGAAGACATTCGGACCTAAATACAAGAAGGAAGCTAAGGCAGTTGAAGAAGCCCTTTTGGCACTTTCTGATGAACAATATGCCGCACTTGCTCAAGAATTAGAGACCAAGGGTACTGGATCTGTTGAAGTCAACGGACAAAGTGTCGAAGTTGGCAAAGAAAATGTTACTGTCAAGAAGGGTACTGTCACTGAACACGTTCGTGAATATACCCCTAACGTTATCGAACCTTCTTTCGGTATCGGTCGTATTCTTTATTCTCTTTTGGAACATAGCTGGTGGGTACGTGGTGACGATGAAGCTCGTAACGTTCTCTCATTCCCTACCGTTGTTGCTCCCTTCAAGTGTTGTCTTTTACCTCTCTCTGGTAACGAACAATTCACTCCTTTCGTCCGCAAGTTCTCTCGTGAACTTCGTGCTGCTGGTATCTCTCTTCGTACTGATGATTCCAAGGCCTCCATTGGTCGTAGATATGCTCGTAACGATGAACTCGGTATCCCTTATGCTATCACTATCGATTTCGATACTGTCCAAGACGGAACCGTCACTCTCCGTGAACGTGATTCTACCAAGCAAATTCGTGATACCTTCGAGAACATCTTGAAGGTTCTTAAGGAAGCTAACTAAAAAAATAATATATATATACAAATCATCTGTTTCTTTCGCACCTTTATTTTTTCCTCCTTTTTTTTTAAAAAAATAAATAAATATTTTTAATATTACATATCAAAATTTTGCCACTTTGAAAAATGAATGTCAATTTCAAAAAATGAATGGCACTAAGCCAAAAAACGATTGTCCCTTTAAAGCAACTCAAATTTCTTTGGGTACCATGATCGATCCACGTCAAGACAGCACTCGTCAGTGTGTTTTACGATTTGGCCAATGTTTCCAACTATCACATTACTTCAATTCCTATACATTTTAACATTTTATAATTCATTCTAAAAGCTGGTTCCTGTTTATACTTTTTTCAAAAATTATTGGTAGAGATGCTTAGGATGGAATCCAGATCTCACCCACAAAATCTTGTTCAGTTGGTGATTTGGACCGCTCTCCCTTTATTTTTATGAAGAAGGCGTAGATTTTAAAATACGTTTCATCTGGTGTCAATGCGTACTGTATTTGAAGTTCGAGGCCGGTATGCTTTTTTCAGATTATCCAAAGCCAATTTTCAGTTTTAATAAATCTCTATGTATTCAGGTAACAAAGACATCTCTCTTGAAACATAAACTTTATTCTTCAACTGCTTCCAAGCTTTTTCAGTAAATAAAGACTTTTGTGATCCTTCTGAATTACTATTGTTTGATAAATCACAAATGGAATTAAGACCCAAGGCGACAGCATTTTTTTTCATCATTAGTCTCTATTAAAATATAATAAAACTGTTAGAAAACAATAGTAGTAAGCAAAAACAGTTTTACTTATTATAGCATCTACTTGTACATATCAATTTACTGTTGAACACAGAGAGACATTTATATATACAAAGAACCGCCGCTCCAGACGTTCCAGACACTTTCGTATCTTACGAAGAAAGTACTCAGCCTGCCATCGTCAAAGAAGCTGAAGCGACCACTTCGGGAACTGAATCAAAATCAGTAAACTTGGAAAAGTTTACGCGTTATGTCGAAACAAGAGCAACAGTAAGCAGCACTTTGTACGGTTATTATGGGAATGAATCCCAAAAGCCAACAGAAGTATATTTCCTTAGTTCCTTTTTTGAGTTCCGTGTCGATGGAAGGTGTAATCTCTATTATGGAAACCTTTTTGTAGCTAAAATTCTTGGTTTTTTCCCTCAACCAGAGCGAGAATCAGACAATCATTCTTTTAAACTACAATTACTTACAAATGATGTTTCAACAACCACATATTATCAAAAGATTGGAAGATCAACAGAAAAATAAGTTTTTCTAGCTGGCACAACAAGACAACTATGTACATAAGATAAGTGTAGTCTTAGAGAGCTTGCAACTTTTGCCTTTTCAAAAATTGAAGATTTCCAGTAAACTTTTTTACGATCAGGATGATAATAAATTGGTCGATAATTTAAGAGGCAAATTCTGTCAAGATGCTATCTTGGTTTTTGGAGACTGATATGCCCCTAATACCAAGTTTCACGAGGCTACTAGAAACAAAGGTTTAATTGCTATACTAAAAAAAAAAAAAAAAAATTGGTTTTATCCTATACCTTGTCTATGAATACAAAACTTTGTCTTTCTGTCCAAGATGTAAACATGCTTTGGAAACCTTTAAAACAGTTCCTAATCCTCGACCTTTCGAACGAGCGAAGATGCCGACAGTTACTTGTCATGGATTACTTGGGTAAAATAGTAATAGTGGTGATAATTAAAACTTATAGTAGTAATATTTACAAATTATTAGATGCAAGAATATCGTATGCATTGACGAAGGCAAAAGAAAGCTATGGGACCGAGACCAAACCGCCACCTTAAACTTTAAAAGAATATTACTAAATTTAAGGGAGGTAAGAAAATGCCCCCAACTCTTTTCTCGAAAGTAAACAATCCGCCAAAGTTATCACTTTGGTTTTTTAGTACACAAGTATTATTATTTATTGAAATATTAACTAACCAACACTTATTTTCAATTTTCTTATTCAGATTGTTTCTTCTTTTGGAAGTTTCTCTCTGGGCGTGATAAGTTTAATAGTTGTTTAGAAAGCTACATTATTAACTATTAAATGAAATGAGCTTTATTATGTAAAATGACTTACTTCTCTTATATATCTGTAGAATTGCGAAGTCTAAAGTTAAAGCTGACTGTATATGTGTATGTCATAAATACATAATTTAAAAGAGAAAAATTTTTTTTAAGTAAAAAAAAGAATGATATATTAAAAAATTGTTTTTTTTTTTTGATAGTTAAAATAATGAAATATATATATATATATTATATTGAAGCTTTTTAAGCGTAAGGGTTTGCAGCAAATACTCTGATCAAAGGAGGAGTTCTGACCATTTCAATGGTAAGCATAACTCTAATCTTATCCAAGGCTTGGATGGTTTGAGAAGATTGTTCTGAGCTATATCCAGTACTAGCGGATAAACGGGAGCTGATGATAGAAGCCCTCTTGGAAGCAGATTTTTTAGAAGTAGTTGAAGTGGGAACAATACCAGCATTAGCGGCGGCAATAGCAATTGCTTCAAATTGTTTGTTCTTTTCCAGAGAAAGATTACTGCTACTACTACTACTGGATTGAGAATTTTCTGGGTATGTAGATAATAATTCTTCTTCTTCATATTCATCATCAGATAAACTCCATTGTTGTTGTAATCCAGTAGAAGGAATGACACCTTGTTTCCAAAACATGGTCAATGCACGCAATCTGGGATCGTATTGGTGGCGCCATAAAGGTAAATTAGGTAAGTGAATACGTCTTTCAATGCCAAATTCAGGAATAGCAACATCAAATGAGTCTTCCATAATGGCAATTACACGAGCTTCAGCAAATACAGTGGTTGTAACCTTGGTACCGGTAACAACGGCTTGATTACTTTGTTGTTGATTATCTTGTTTATGAACCAAATATAAAGCCAAAGATAATAATTTACTTTGTTCACGTGCAGCTATACTAGCTTCCTTCTTGACATTACAATGTTGTGCAAGTTTTTGGACAGTATCACGATCCAAATAAAAGTGTTTTTCTATTTATTTTTTTAAAAAAAATAAAATATTAATATAAATGTATATTCGATTTTAAATGAAAGATATATACTTTACCATTAGTTAAAGCGGATTCCAATTGACGATGAACAACAATATCAGCATATCGACGTAAAGGAGCAGTAAAGTGAGTAAACAAAGGAACGCCAGAAGCGAAATGGGAATATTTCAAAATATCAAATGTACCAGTACAAAAGTATTTTGGTGGTTGAATAGTTTTTAATACCAAGATAGATACTAATTGACGTAATTCATCGTCAGGGATATCACGAATGGATTCTTGAATAGAGATTGCGTTTGAAATATTTAATTGAACGCCTAAATAACGTAAAGCATAATCTCTCAATTCATGCTAATTAAGTATATATATGTTAGTATATGTGCATATTTCTATATATATTTAAAAAAAATACACTTACAATCTTTCTGGAATTAGGAGGTGCTTGATGGCGTAATAAAGCTTGTTCAGGGTATTGACTAGAAATCTTTTGTGCAACACATTTGTTTGCCAAAAATCCAAACTCTTTAATAATCTTGACAATATCAGGTCTAGAGTTAGAGATAGTGGCTGTGGTAGGAGTATTAGGATCATCAAATTCCAAATGTTGTTTAGCTAAAGACATGGCTTCTTTGGTATAACGTGAAGTATGGAGATACTGGGCGATATTATACAACATGCGAACATCATTATTGATTTCTTCAGTGTATTTCTTATCATCCTTTCCATCAACAATCACTTGAGCATCGTTATATGTAAGTTGTGCACTAGACCTTTTTTTTTTTTTTTTTAAAAAAAAAATATGGATTAGAAAATAAGGTTCACATAAATATATATATATATATAAACTTACTTGACAACGGTTTTTCCAAACCAGGTATCTAAAAGCATACCATCCGAGCTAAGTTTCCAAATAATAGAAAATGCAGGTCTAATTCGAAAGTGGGTAAGTAAACTCTGTATATATAGTTAAAAATCCGTACTTACTTGAGTTCATTCAATTTGAAGTTCGCAACCTCAGAAAGTTCAGTAGGCAACATGGGTACGTCCTTTTGATCGATATGAACATGGACAGCTCTTGCTCTAGCTTCTTTATCCAAAGGAGAATGAGGTTTAATAAAGTAAGCGATATCAGCAACGTGAACACCAACTTCATAAGTATCATCACCCAATTTAAGGATAGATAAACCATCTTCAAAAATGGTACTTCCAGTAGGATCAATTGTGATCATACGATGATCATTATCAGCAGTTAAATCACGGCGACTTCCATCTTGAGGAGGAGTGAATTGGAAAGGACTAGGTGGAACACATTCCATAACTGCATCATTAAAGATATGATCAGATACATTAGCATCAGCCAAAATAGCTTTAATTTGTACATCCAAGTCTGTAATAGCACCTAATTCTCTTTCCAGAGTACCAAAAGGATGAAGAGAAGTAATGGGCCAACGTTTGATGGAACCAACAAACAAACGATTCTTATAACTATCATTATTATCAACAAAATCTTGAGGGACTTGTTCAATAGGAATAGCAATCAAAGGTACACGCTTATCAGTAGCCTTAAACCAAACGATTCTAGGAGCTTCCTTTTTGACATTACCATCCTCTTCTTCTTGTTGTTGTTGCATAGCTGCGCGCTTGTTATTAGGTCTTGATAAAGTTAAAGTACCTGAAAATACTTGATTTTGAGCACGTTCCAAAATAGCTACGACTACACCAGCGTATTTAGGCTTGACTGTGTCAATTTCCTCATCACCACCAAAGATAATTTCATTTTCATCTTCTTCATCTGGTAAACGAGTCTTTACTTGTCCATTATTTCTAGCTAATTTAGCGTCTTCCTTTTCTTGTTTTTCACGAATTACTTTTTCAACGTTAACAAGACGAATAGCAACTGTATCTCCTTCCAAGGCTCGATTACGATCACGAGAACCACAAATATATATATCACCGCCATCCAATTCATCGCAAGCAACATAAGCATCACTACGGTTACGCTTATTAACACGAAGTACACCTCTTACCAATTGTCTTGCTCTAAATAAAGGAGTTAAAGCAGAAAATGGTAAATGTGCAATAAAAAGTGGTCTACGTTGGTGAGGATTAGCATCATCACGAGAAAAGTTGACTCGAGTAGGCGTAAAAGGAACAAGGGAAAATGATGATCTGTTACTACCATTACCGTTGTTATTGGTTGCAGATGTTGAACCTAAAGTATGATATTAAAATGTGTAACTTTTTTTTTAAACAATAAAAACGCTTTTTCTTTTTTTTTTTGTACTTTACTATTTCTCCACTCATCAAAATTACGAGAAGAACGACGATTCATTTGCTTTCTGTTATCTAAATTACCATTACTATTAAGAGATAAACTTAAAGACTTGCTATTCATAGAAGATCTCTTGTTATCCATATTAAATGAAACACCATTTTCATTTAATACAGGTAATTGTTGAAGCGAAGTACGTTTTTTGATATAATTATTACCGTCATCATTACGCCTATTAAAAGTACCCATTAATTTAGCTTCGGCTTCAGCTAAAGCAGCTTGTCTTGAAGATAAGGAAATGTTTTCATCACTGGGACGTCTTTCCAATTTAGAAGGAGATGGAGTAGTAATGGGAGGTAAAGTCTTGAGAGTATTGATCATATCCTGTAAAGAATCCACCGTCATTTCTTCTTTTAAAGTATGCAAACCAACAAAACTACGACGATTTTTGTTACTGTTATTGTTGTTACTATGTAACAAGGAGTTTGTAGATTTAGACGAAGAAACAACTATTTCTGAATTTATCCTCTGATGACGTGGAGTAGGCATCATAGAAACAGGTTGTCTGTTTCTACCAGTATCAAATTGATGGGTACTAAGACCATGAAATGTACGACGTTTATCTGATAAATTTCTTGAAATAGAAACCTATTTTTTTTTTTAAAAAAAAATCTATCGCTTGTCAACAAGTTTTTATTTTATCTTTTTTTTGCTTCATCTTACCTCGGGTGGATCAAATAAACCTCGAGTGCTTTCAGGAGCAGTTTGTTGTTCTAATGTCTCATGATTCATTTATGAAAAAATAAAAAAGATGCTCTGTTTTATATATGTGAAAAAAAAGGGGTTTTTTTTGGGGGTTTCTTTACAGAGAGGACTATATAATAATAAACAAAAGATAGGATATAAACAAGTATTATATATATATATATATGTAAAGGAAAAAAAAAAAAAAAAAAAAAAAAAGAATGGAAAGGGAAAGGGTAAAGAGAAAAAAAAAAGAAAATTTTTGTTGTGTCATGTTGTATTTGTGATATTTTTCTACAGTGTGTGTGTGTGCGTGTGTGTGGGTGAGATGTCTTTTTTGTTTAAATTATCATTTATTCGCCGTCTCAATCTCATGTTACAATGTTAGCCTCAGTTAAATTAGATTCATATTTGGTTGGTGGCAAACGTATCAAAACTAATCTACTCCGAATATTAAGGAGGGGGTTGGTGATTCTTTAGTCAAGAACAATCATAATGAAATATTCGCTCCTATTTGCCTATTCAAAACTACTTTCTCTCTCTTTTTTTTTACTGCTAAAAAAAGAGAAATAGATAAAGAAGGCATAAAAAAAAAAAGGCTTAAACGTTCTTATGGTTGGACGCAAAAAAAGGCGACATCTCCGATAACAAAAAAAAGCATAATCCCATCTCTTTTTATGGCTTCCCTACATTTCTTTTTGGTAATATTATATAATATACCACCGGGAAAAAAAAACTTTTTTTTCTCGTATGACACAAGTCAAGTTTCTTATGCTAATCTTGTAATAATTACTACAAACTAAAAAAAGATGTAATTTAACTACACCCCCCAGGATTTTTTCTATTATTCCGCAGTCTTTTTACAGTTGTCCGAGTTTCCTTCCTTCCTTATATGACAATAGAGGTTACATTAGGGGCACTGGGGGGGGGCACATCTGAGCTTTTTAAAATTGGGGATCATTAGAAAATGCAAAAATATATTATCTGTAAAAATAGTTTGATTTTTATTGGTTTAAATATTTGAACTAATGGTTACTGAAATCCGTCTAAAATAGCGTTAAAAAGCTACGGAAGCACACTGGCAGTAGGAATGCCCTACAGCAGTAGAAACACACTGAAAAAGTAGCAGTAATAAGGAATAGCTTACCTACAAAAAAAAAATAACGATTAGATACGGTTCAATTACAAGTTGCTTTATAAGTATTTATATACCTTTATTGGTTTGAATAATATGCATTTAAAACAAAAAAGACAAAGTGGTAAAATAAAATCAGCAAAGAGAGAAAGAGAGAGAGGAAAGAACTTAGAAGCTATAGTTTATAATCGTCAAAGGAAGCCGAATAAACTCTGCCGTATAGTTACATATTATACTTGTATTAGGTATATCCAAAGGATCGATAATGTTTCTTGCTGTAATAATTCATATATTTCCTTGAGAGTCGCAACAAAACCTTTTCTCTCTGATTAATGTACGGGAAGTTGGGGTTTGAGAAAAGTTACTTTTGACATTATTATAATAAAAAAGGGTATTTCTTTTATTGTTGACCTAATTAATTACCATATAAATTATTGGGGCTGATCTCGGAAGTTTCTGCACACACAAATGTGTTTAATCAAACGCCGTTCTTTTTATACTAACAATAATCGAGATAAAACCCTCTCTCCCTCTCTTTCATTCCCCTTCTCTCTTTATAAATGGTTTCTGATAAAACAAACTGGCACATATAGTGTATTTGAAAGAAAAATAAACTCTAGCATATTTTTTAATATTTTAGCTACAAGTAGTTTCGTTATTTTGTATTATAGCAACCGTTTCCCATTCTCTCTTTTTCTTACTTTCTTTCTTTCTCTAACTGTGTGTAACGTTTGATTTTAAATCGCTGGTACGACAGTGATATATCGCTTTGGTATTTTTTTCTAAATAATTGTATTTCAATTATAAAATGAGAACCTTGCTGTGCAAATAAAAGAGACATTTATTGTTAATAATAGAAGGATAATAATAATACTATAGAAAAGGGTACTTTTTTTTATAGAAAAATAATGATAATGGTAAAAACGTTTTAGCTATATCTAATTTTTAGTTTCTTCCTTTGTGTCTTCGGGTAAAACAATAGGTCGATTAACACTACGTAATTGTTCAGACGAAGAAGAATAAGGCTTAAATTTTGGCCATTGAGGAGTTGAATTTACTTGTTGAGGACTGACTTGTTGAGGACTTGTTTGATTATAAAAGCCAATGTTTGGCTTGGGTGAAATGCTTTGGTGTTTATTAGTCCCTGAAACCCTTCTCTTTTTTGAAGTAGAAACAGGAGCTACGTACACCTCCCACTGTAAATTAGTTGGTGGTGATTGCTGCATGGTGGGTCTTTGTTGTTTTACAGTTGGTCTTTGTTGCTGTGGAATCACCGCTTGTTGTTGCGGTATAACTACCTGTGGCTCTGTAGATGGTCGTGCCATGATTTTCCGTGGCATCGCTAGCTGTTGCTGTTGTTGCGGCATATGTTGTTGTGGCATTTGTTGTTGTTGCATACGTTGCTGATGTGGCATATGTTGCGGTGGTAGCATAGACGTTTGTGGTGGCATAGTCATAGGTTGTCCTGGAGGTATATGATGTTGTGAAAATATATGTTGTTGTGGGGGCATCGTATATGTCGTATATGTCATAGGATTCTGTTGAGTATTTATTTGGTGCGGATTAGGCTGTTGTTGCAAAGAATTAAGTGGAGTTATTTTGAACTTTGTTTGAGATTTTTGACTAGTTGTTTTTGTCTTTTGAGAGGAACTAGCTTGATTTGAACTTTGAGAAGCAGTAGTATCTTGGTTTGTTTTTGGTCGAGATTCACCTTTTAACACTTCGTTAATGTTTATTTTTGTATTTAATTTCTTTAATAAGGCTTCATATTTTTTAATGGTCACGTCTTTTTTAGCTAACGATCTAGCGACGTCCTTATGTTCTTCGTCACATTTTTCACCCTTTTCCGTATATTCCTCCATTTCTCTTTCTCTTTCCCATTCTCTTTCGTTTTCGTAAAAGTCTTGTCTCATTTCTTGTGCATAACCTATATTTTCTTGCACTTCTTTTTTAAGCCTTTCACACTTTTTTAATGCTTTTTTATATTTTCGTTCATACTTGGCTTCATTATAGATATTTTCATGCGAAACTATAGAATCCTGAAGCTCTTTTACTTCTCTTGCTTGTCTTTCGATTAGTGCAGTCTGCGCAGGTACATTTGATTGGTTTACTTTGACCATACCACCTTTACTACCCCCAGACGTACTATCGTCTAGTCTTACTCGAAGGTTGTTTATCTCACTATCTTGTAGCTGATTTATTTTTTTCAAGCATTCGATCTGTTCATTTAAAACCTGCGCGTTTGAAATTCTATAAGCGATTTCTTTGCGAGCCTCAGCTAATTCCATTGTCACTTGATGCATTCTATTCTGTAGCGAAACCACATTTTCCTCGTCCTCAGTTCTAGTAAACCAAATGTCTTTCATATCAGATACCGTACAAGGCTTGTGGCAAAAGGGGCACCCATTTCTTTCTGGTAGACATTGCTGTATGCTTTTTTTTAAGGTTAATTTTTTGTTTTTGTTTTTTGTTTACTCTCTTTTTTTTTTATGGCATTTACAATGTATATAATATGTAGTCAATTTACCAGATCGTGTCAAATACGTGTCCGCAGGGTAATGCTGAGACTTGACCGTTTTGTATATCTCTAAAGCAAATGCTACAAACGATTGGCATATTGTATATGAAGAAAAAGAAAAAAAGCTTTTAAACTAGTTCAAAAAAAATGCTAAAAGCTGCTCCATCGTTTTAGCTGTCACGTCAGTAGATATGGAAGGGAGAGGGTAGAAAAGTAATCATAATGTGTCTAATATTCAAGGTGTAAGTATTGATAAGGTGTACCTACTGCCAAAATAAAATATTATAGTTTTGACAGGTGTGGGTAGCTTTATTTACCGGATAAAGACCAGTTTTATATTTTAAATAAATGCGATTAAGGATTGCAGTATATATGTACTTTTATAGGTAGCTACACTGACAACTTTGTTTTCTAAAGCTAAAAAAGACTCATACGAGTCATTCCCTAAGTACCATGTAATTGTTTAGAGATGATACAACATATAAGGATAATTCCCCCTGATTATTTTACTAAAATAACTTTTTTTATGTAAGTTAAAAATATACAATTGTCGTCAAATGAGTTAAAAAACAGTGGGCGCCACATTATGCAATAATAGAGTTACGTTAAAGTATTATATGATTAAACTTTAAAACTAATGTTATATTTTTCACTTTCTAGATAGTTATGGTAAGACAGGGCAAAGTTGTTATTTATTATTAAGTGTTTCATGTAGTACATCTGTAAGGTAAATAAGACGCAAAGAAAAGTACATAAATACTCACGCCTTTTTCACTTTTTTTTATTTCCTTTTTTTTCTTCTTCCTTCTTGTTTCTTTTAATATGCCATTTTCTTGCCCTATATGTTTAGATAAGATAAAAGAGTCTGAAATTTCAGCTCTTTCTTGTGGTCACGTATTTGATCGTAAATGGTAAGAGAAAAAGAAAAAAAAACAGTTTTTTTTTTTTTTTTTTTACTTAAATAAAACTTGTAGTATTCGCGAGTGTCTGATAAATAGAAGAGTTTGTCCAATTTGTAATGCGCCATATAACGATAGGTGTGGTATCATTTCACTTTTTTTAAACACGGATGATGAAACCGATACACTTATCCTTGATCTTCAACGAGAACTAAGCCAAAAAACAGAAGATATCAGGACATTAAGGGAATATATCCATAACGAAGCTCGAAAGCATAATGATGCCATTATTGAACGAAATAATGAATCAGTACAATTGAAATACCAGCTTGATCGCAAAGAAAAAGACATTGATACTCTTCAAAACAGATTTAATATTGTACGTATGGAAGTCAGCTCAAAACAAGCAACCTTGAATACTGTAAAGGAAAACTGTGCCCAATTTAAATCTGAACGAGATGAAAAATCAAAGGTTGTATCTGCACTTGAAGAAAAACTGCGTGAACTCAGTCAAAATTCTTGCGATTTATATAAATACAAAGAGTCCAAAACAAAGTATCAAGCTTTATTAAGTAAATATGAAAAGGCTGTCGATGAAAAAGTTTCTGTAAAGGCATTGATGGAAACATTACAAGAAAAAGTTACAGCTATGGAAAGATCAAGTACGCAAAACTCAGATAGTAATGAACTTGCTAGCCAAATTGAAAAACTAAAGCAAGAAAATGAATCATTAAAATCTAAGTTCCAAGATAAAACTAAATACAATAAATTGCTGGATTCATTTGAGAGGTTAGTAAACGAAAAGACTGCAATAGCTCATGAACACCAAAAGAAGATTGAAGAGTACAAGAAATTATTACAAGAACAACAAAAGTCATGTGAAGATGAAAGCCAAATTAAGAAAGAGTTTGAAGATTGTCAACTTGAACTGAAATCGATCAATCTTAAGCTTTCAACAGCTCTTTCAAAAACCAAGGAATTAACTGAACAAAACAAGAAATTGAAAGAAATTGAAAGCAAATTGCGTAAAGAAATTAAAACTTTAAAGCAAGAAGGCGCAAATATGAAAATTGGCAATGGAAAGCTTATAGCTCAAAAGAATAAAGCTTATAGTGATTTAGAAAAGTTAAGAAAGAAATCAGGCATCAAAACTGAAAATATAACGACCAGTGTAGCAAACTTGGATATTTCTTCTGCTACGGTCAATAATACCACTGATTTAGAAAAGGAATTGGCCGAAACAAAGACTACCAGAAACAGACTATTAAGAAAAACAGATGGCCTTACAATTAGAAACAATGAACTACAGGCACAAGTTATAAAGTTAAAGCTGAATATGGAAGATTTAAAATCAAATCAAACAAGCTCTGAAACATTAAGTAAAGATAAATTAAAAGAATTAAAACATCAGTAAGTTATTTATTTTACTACATATTTATCTGTTAATACTAACATCTTTTTTAATAGTTGTGCTCAATTAACTGCTATAGTAAATCTGATCACCGAATAAAATAAACTCTTTTTTTTTTCTTTTTTTTTTTTTTTTTTACCAGACAAACCAAAGGCGATAAAGTGATAATTTAGTTGTACTTGTATAAAGAGGAAACCCTTTACTAAAAGGAATACAAAAATTCATGTTTTAGATTTTGAAACCTACACTCTAAAAACGGAGTGGACTTCATAAATATTCTTATCCCGTTTAAACCTCAATTTTGATTTAAATACAAAAAGAGACAGGTTTGCTCTTTTTTCGTTTTTTTCTTTTTACTTTTCTGTATTAGTAAGAGTATCATGGCCGTTAAAAGCAAAAAGAGAACTCCGTGCGAGGGTAAAGAGAGTTTTTACTACCGTATAAAAAAAGAAGAAGAAAATATTAACCTCTGCGTTATATAAAATAGAATGTCGAGATCAAAAAAGAAAGTGTAATGGTGAAATCCCCTGTGAAAGGTAAAAAAAAGAAAAAAGAAAAAAGTATACACCTTTTTAATATATCTAATAAACTCTCTTTTTTTTTTGTAGGTGTAATAAATTCAACTTGAGTTGTGTTTATACTTCTTCTCGTTCGCCACTTGACGAGGAATACCTCGGCATGACCCGACAAATAGCTCTTGTCAATGAGGTAGACACACTAAACCAACAAATAAAAGAAATGGAAGACACCTTCAAGACATTACCAACCTATAATTCATTTACAAATACACCGCCTCCCGAAGAATTAATGCTATTTTATAACGACGAAAGCATCTCTAGTTCTGAAGATACCAATTCCGC
Source organism: Thamnidium elegans (assembly GCA_025201345.1). Classification (NCBI taxonomy): domain Eukaryota; kingdom Fungi; phylum Mucoromycota; class Mucoromycetes; order Mucorales; family Mucoraceae; genus Thamnidium; species Thamnidium elegans. The sequence continues at coordinate 176,621 of JAIXMG010000028.1, forward strand.
CGTCTGTCTTGCATCTGAAGATAGTAGCTCATATCCACCTGCGAAACGAACGAAACTAATTGCATCACTTGACGATGTCAACGTCTACTTGACTCCCACCATCACCAGCGAAGCTCAAGAATACCAAAACTCGTTACAAGTAAACCCCTGGACCTTGACTTTACAAAAAGGTGAATTTAAGATCAAAACACATATAAAAACGCATAGCGACCTTTTAGATAACCTTCATCATATGATGGGCACAGTCAACCTAACCAGCTCCATTCCATCCGATGTAACCAGCAACGTAAAACCAAACACGCTGATTAGCGTATTGAATTTACTAGTTCTAAAAAAGTACGGTAAAACGCATTGTAAAAGTGTAGCCAAATCAGTTCAAATTTATATTACTCCCGATTTATCCACAGTCGATACCATGGTTGTCTCCGAATCACCTGAATCGATTCAAACCACTACTTCCAAACTTCTAAGTGCTTATATACGATGTCAACACCTACAACAACTTGCAATTCATGTACCTACCTTCTATCGATTATTTATTGACAAAGCCGATGGATTACAAACATCTCCTGCCATCATGGCATTATGCGCAGCAATTTGTACTTTCCGATGTAAACACGTGTCTGATTGTTTACCGTCTATTTCATTGGTGGAATACGGTAAATTTTATTTCGACCAAGCCCGGGACCTGTTATCAGATCTTTTTGATCAATTTGATCTAGAAACATTTACAACCTATATATTTATGACTGTTTATAAGTTAAGTGTTTCGCAAACAAAGGAAGCTCTTTATTATGCGGATATTGCTGAACGTATCGCTTCCGTATTGAAACCGATCTACAATGATATTTTGAAGCATCCGGACTATTCAACACGAGAAAAAGGTGAAGCAGTTCACTTTAAAAGACTTTTAAATCATTTGCGTCGTATGATTACTTATTCGCAAGTATCTAATTCAGATCCATCTACTGCCTTAACTATCAATGAAGATTTACCGTTTTGTATACTGATGCATATGGGTGAAGGAAAATGGGAATCAGCAGCGGACGATTCAGTTCAAGAAAAATGGTTTGTACAAATGCACGGATACATTTTAAAATTACAACGAGCAGGCCATAATGCAAGCAAGTCAGCACAATCGTGTGATTTACAGCATCTCACCGGATTAATCGGACACCAAGTAGAAATGGCAATGCGACACTGGTACTCCAAGATACTTCCTGTTGAATTTAAGCTTTCGTTACCGCTATTTGACTCAAATATCCCACGTAATGATTTCTATACAACCTTGGATCGAGAGTGCGCACATAGTCCTATACCTGCTTTAACCACTTTAGCGCTGTACGAAGAATGGTTAGTTCTAGGTCTAGCCTATTTACCTAAAGCTATGCCCAGCCCCGAAAACAACTGGAGCAAACTGACTACGCTTTGGTCTGGAGGACAAACTACAAAGGATCTAGTCTCTAAAAAATGGGAACGTCGAATAAACAAATTATTAAAACTGAGAAAGATGATTGAGTTTGAAGGATCCGACCAAGACTATTTAAACGCGGTCAACACTATCATCATTCCGACTGAAAATCGAGTTAACGACAATATTGTTTGTTTAGGGTTACACTCTGCATTTATCACAATTCGATTATTAAAGTACTTGAGGTCTCGAGTGCAAGATTGTTACTTTGATATCAAGATATTACTTAACGCTTGGCAATTCCTACTGGCAGTTTCTAAATTACGATCTATTATGCAGCCTACAATTTTAGACATGATGCCTCGAGTACATAAAAACTTGACAGTCTGTATGAACATCGTAAAAGAGGAATTAAAGTTACAACCTTATCAAGGAAAGGTTGGTAACTATGTTGATGTCATGGAGAGAGAATTAAAGAGTCAAGTGATCGAAGATGATGACTGTGATTGCGTTGCTTGTCCTAATGCATAAAGAAAAAATCCCACTTTTGTTTATTTATTTACTATATTACACTGACATATTAATATACCACCTTTTCTTAGATATGTTCTTTTTCCTTCCGTCTCTCCCTCTTCTACCTTTTTTTTTTTATCAAAAACTTCCTTGTTCTTAATTTAACACCCACTCCCTACTTTACTCCCTCATTCATCCCCTTCTCTTGTACTCCCATTCCGTTGTCTAAATCCACGCTTAAATAAACGCGCGAAGATGCAATTTGCACGTTATAACGTATAAAAAAAAAATGCAGGTTACCAACAAGTTTGTAACCGTATTATCCTGCTAGAAAAAAGTTGGCACTACTATTTCAAAGTATTATAGTGATATTAAACAAATACAACAATTATTTTCTCCAATATGCCTGTACATCTATGATTGCATGAATAAGAAAAAAAAAGGATAAACTTACAAACAAAAACAAAAGCAAATTAAAAAATTCCTAATTCAGGGCGAACAAAAGCAGTGTAAGGTAAATGATTACGCAAAGACGTATAAAAAGGGGAGGGGAAAAGTAAAAACTAAGATAATTCCATCATCAATTGTCCCCCCCCTTTTTTTTTAAGAATATACCCAAAATTTTTCTTGTATAAACGTTTATGTTACGCTTAAAAAGAAAAAGAAAAAGCACTCATTATCACCTTTGAATGGCATTAGTAAGAATATATGCTCTATAAGCGCAACAGCAAAATGCTATAATGCATTCTTCTTAAACATACGACATAATACGGAGAGGCGATATATATATATATATTTATTACACTCTAAATAGAAAAAAAAAATCCAGAAAAAAGAAAAAAAAGAGGAGGGAAAGATATACTAAGGTTGAGGTCTTATCGCCACTAAAGCTTGAATTATACAATCTGATTCTATTATAACAGAACCTTTTTTTGAGAATGCTTCACCATTACCTTGACAATCAATATCTAAATTATCTCTTAATATTCTACCTAGGTAGATCAACCTCAAGATATGCGTATCATGTTCTATACCGGAATCTTTGGACTCGTATATTCTACTTCTTAGCGAGCCCACGGTTTCACGTTGCGAACTAATTGTTAAATTTATATCTTTTTCGGTGGACAATCGAATACAAATATCGAACGGACTTAAAGAACAATCGGGTGCAGGCACTAGATGGTCAGATTGGGTGTTCGAATAAATACTTTTCATTGAATCGGAAATGTCATATTTATCGTCCTGCGAACAAAATTCTTCCGAAGGTGTATCAAACATACAAAGGTTTGCAGGTGGTACTATACAATAAATTGGGATATTATAATCATTTCCTAGTTCTTTTTATATACAGATGATTAAAAAAAGGTTTAGATTCTTATATATTTAATATTTTACCGTCAAAACAGCCTTCACAAGGATTTCCTGTTGGTAATAAAACATTGGCGGCTTCTAGTATCGATCTAGCCATAATCACATCTGTTTCGGAGAATGCGACTTGTAGTGCTTGCCAAATTTCTATTCTACCCTAAATATAAAAATCAATAAAACAACAGAATAAAAAAATTATATGTATAACTAATTTACCCCATAGATAGGTGCAGACTCCCAATAGGTAAGTCTCTTTTGTTCTAAGTCGGTTACTGACATTGGTGTATCGGAAGTCCACATTAAGCCAGATCTTTTAAATGGTCTACTTTTATTATAATATGATACAGGTAAAGGTATAGTCACAGTATCATAATTATCCTGAGAAGTTGTTAAAAAGTCCTGGTCAACCGGACTAGATGAACAGCATCCCATTTTTATTACAATTATATATAAAGAAGAAAAAAGAAAAAGAAAAGATTTTTTTTTTTTTTTTTAAAAAAAAAGGAATAAAAAAAAACAGTATAAATATAAAGGAGCACTTTTAGGTTTGTAATTGCGCGACAATCCATTTATTGTTCTTTAATTCTTGATAATTTAGCTGATCAAAGGCAGTTTTAGTTATTGTATGCAAGGGTTCTTTTGCAAGGAGTTTTGTATTAAAAGCGAGCTGAACGGTAGAATTAGTTTGTTGATCTGGCGATCCATAACAAACGACAGCTATAGTATCTTTATCTAAAGAGCTTAAATGAAAGGTCCAAGACGTCAAGTCTTTACCATCTAATCTCAGTATAATCTTTTTTTTTTTTTTTTTGTTATTAGTATTTAGACTTTTTCACCTAAAAATAAACAAACATGTACCTGATCATTTTCATTTCTAAAGTCAAGTTTACTTAAATCCAATGAAAGACCGACCCCAATCGCTTTAATATAACTTTCTTTACACGCCCATAATTCATAAAACGTTCTTAACTGTAATTCTTGATCCTGGTTACTTTTAATCAATTCTAGTTCTTGTTGTGTAAGCTATAAAAAAAAAGACCTTTTTAGAAAGGAAAAAAAAAATCTTTCTTTTTGCAATCATTTATTTACCTGTGCTAGAAAACTTTTAATAAACTCATCGATCGAAATTGATTTGGGGCGATCGATAATCACAGTATCAACACCAATCTGTAAACCCCTTTCCTTCGTTGCACCAAAAATAACCCAACTTCCTTCATGCGATATATTGAAATCAATTTCTTCATTTTTCTACACACATTAAAAAGTCTCTTTTAGTGTAAATTCTTTTAGTTATTTTTTTTTTATATGTACCAAAATTGGTTTTCCTTTAGGTAATCTATCAAACTGTAATGAAGGCCAAGGTACTTGTAACCTTTGAGAAAAGTAATGACGACGTAATAAAAGACTAGTTAATGCTAAATGCTGATCTCGTTCATACTTGAATCGTGTTACCGATGAATGTTCATGGTCTGGTAACCAACTTAAGGCTGTTTTAAACTAATAAAATTGTTACAAAAAAAAAAACCTTTTTTTCTTAAACATAAGTGGTAGTAAACCTTTTCTCCTTCAAAAGCATCTTTAATATTAAAAGCCAACAAGTCCATATAATTTTTAAAAAGAGAAGAAAGGGTGGGGGGGAATAATTTTTTTTTTTTAAACTCTATAAACAAATGTCACTTTTTGAGGATTATTTTCAATAAAAGTAACTTGCAAAGTAACCAAGTCTACTTGATTCTCATCCGAAAAGTAATACCCTTTTGATTGATTAGGTGTAACGATAACAGGCATTTTACCATACCTAATATGAGAATCATAAATAGCCAACCTACCATCTTCGCGTACACTCTGTAACTGTTTTACATGTTTTTCAATTTCGATTTGATTTTCATAGTCAAAGCCAACCCAAGCAATGGAGTCCTTTTCCGTAGAAAATAAACGAAAAACCCATACCCTGGCCAGATTAGTAATCTTTTTTTTTTCAGGAGATAACTGGAAAGAAATGGGCGAAGCACAAGTGGATAATTGTCTGATGATTTCCTTTTGTTGTTGTGCATCTAATACATCCCCTAACAATTCATTGTCTGTGGCAGTAATCATTTGAATAAAGGGTTTTTTGTTCTGGAGTACTTTTAGCTTATTGGAAACTACAAGGCCAATCATTTTAAACCATTTGGGTTTCTTTACTGGTTCGTTAACAGCGGGCGTATCTGTTGATATAAATTCTGAGTTTATCATTGTATTGATTCTGGTATTTGCGTCTTCTTCTTCTTCTTCTTCTTCATCTGCATGAGTAAGGGTATTTTCTCCTGTACTGTTATTATCTATGTGCACTTCATCAAACGTATCTCTCCTACTTTCGTCATCAGGATACTATTTATTACATGATCAGTATATATGTTTAATGCTTACGTGTTTTTATTTTACCTTTTGCTTCTTTTGTATCGGTGCATAAGATCGGTCCGGTGATACTGTTCTTAAGTCATTATATTCAGTATAAGAAGGTTCTTGATAATTATCATAATAATGCGATGATGGAATATAATCATTACTACGTTCTTTTCTTGGCTTTATCCTTTTACCATAACGAGGGGACTCGGTATAGTATTCTTCACCGCGATAAATCGCATCCTGTTGATAATGATTATAATAATCCATTTTTCATAAGTTGAAGTAAAAAAAATGATTTTATTAAAAATAAACAACTATATATACTGTTGACTTTTTTTTTGTGGTACCATATATACTTGTTGTTTACATTATTACACAATTGGTACTATAGTCATGAAATAATTCTTCGTTTGTCCTTGGATTAAGGAAATTGGGTTCAATAATATACACTTTTTCTTTATCTGATTTGAATATAGCACCTGTAAAACCTGCTGCATCTTCCACATTATCAAATGTCATATTAATAGTCGCTAAAAATAAAAATAACTGTAAGTACAGTGATACACGAAAAAAAAAAAAAAAAACTTATTTTTACTTTGTTTTGACTTGAACTCTTTTGCAATGGATTCGTTCTCTGCGTATTTAAGCTCAAGCGCCTCACCGTGCTTGAACTCCTTATCTAAAAACGGAAACATATTCATTTTATAAGTGTATCTTTTTTTTTCTTTGCAGGTATATGTTTTTTTTAGAAAAAAAGATGCATTGATATATATACACATAAAGGGCTCATTATTAAACTGTATTCCTAAATTTGGAATATACTCCCAATAACAAAAACAAACACTTTTTTTTGATGGGATAAGTCGATAGCTAAATAAGGCAAGTAAAAATAACATCCTTACTCACAGTCAAAGACTTCCGAAGTAAAAGGTTTTTTCAAAACAGAAATTCTCCGTATAATCGGTATAATAAAATCAAGTTTGACCCTTCTTATTTTTAATAACTTGTTGTTTTTTTCCCTCTTTCTTATTATGAGTCAAGAAACAAGTTTACCATCACAGTCAGATAATATAGATGATGTGCAAAAAGTAGAGCCTAAAACCATTAGAACCATTGTGGAAGAAAATAAACAGTGGGAATCATTTTTCGATCCACAATATACGTTTGGATCCTTTCAAACCGGTATTAGTAAACCCGATCAATTCAAAGAAAAGTGGCATACAGCAAGTGACAATATACCAAGTACCAGTCCAACGTTACCCAATATAAAACAATTACAACAGCATATCAATACCATAGACACACAAGACGACACATACAAAATTCTACCACGCCCTTTTCCAGCATACAATAAAAATACCGAACCTACTTTATGTAAAGATAGATTACAGTTATTAAATATCATTCAAACGATTGGATTTAATAAAGAAAAAGATATAACCCAGGCCGAACTCTCGACCACTGCTCGATTACAATTACAGTGGAAACAAAAGACGGATCAAATAAAACAAGACATCTTATTGGACTCAAAACAAGATGATGGTTTGACAAAGGAGCTTGATCGTTTATCCACAAACGATTTAAGTTTAGACGATATGTATCAAAACATTTCATTTTCTCAATCTAAAAATTTGGTTGTTGAGCAAGATAATGTTAAACGACGAAAGAATAGAGTTTCTTTCTTATATTTTGCGTTTGGGTTTATGTTTCCACCGTTATGGTTAATTGGCGCTCTGTATGTACCGAAACATCATCAGACAGAAGCAAGTAAAGATATTGATAAAAAGTGGAAGGTCTACTCTAGGAACGCGTTTTTTATGTTTTTGTTACTGCTGGTGATTACATCCGTTTTGATCATTATATTAAAACCAGAAACAATTGGGTTTAGAAATAGTTTAGAAGGCGGCTATAATGCCGATAGAGTAGTATTTGACGAAGAAGATGTTGTTACCAGTAAATAAATAATATTCCCTCGTTTTTTTGTGTCTTTTTTTTTTTTTTTTCTTGTACCAGGAAATATTAAAGATTACAAAAAAAAAAAAAAAAAAAAAAAACCTTCTTGTCGGTGATAATGCAAGAAGACACACAAGACTAAAAAAAGAAATTTACATCAAGACCGTGGGTAATGTATTAATCAACGAGTTAAACTTGTACCTGAATTTTCTTTTTTAAAGAAAAAAACGTTGTTCGTTACCCATGACAACTCTTTTGACAACAAAAAAAGTTACGTTACTAGGAAGCCCCCCCCCCCCTTTTTTTAATAAACTGTATTTGTACATATTTCTTATCAAAACTCTTTTTTTTTCAAGTGAATAAAAAAAAACCATCTTTTTGTATAACCTACCCCGCTATTATCCATCTCAAGTAAAGAAACAAACGTCACACTCAGTAGCCTTTTTTTTTCTGAGCAAGTTTTTTTCCCACGACTTGATTGCAAAAAGAAGAGGGTGCGATTTTTTTTTCGTATCTTCTTTTTCACTTTACAAACACATTTTTTTTAAAAAAGATGATCCAAATCCATACCAGATTGCCTCGGGCGGTCTTTTCCACTGTCCTTCGTCGTCGTTTTCCCGACTCCGCTATTCGATGCTTTAGTTCTGCCAAAGGTATGATTTATTAAACACTTAAAAACAACAAGATAAAATTCTAAAAATTGATGTATACATTTATAGTTCAAAACCCTCTTTTTGATAAGATTTTAATTGCCAACAGGTAAAATACATACAACTTAAAAAAGAGAGAGAAAAAAGGGCCTAAATTTATTTTAAAAACAGAGGTGAAATCGCTATTCGTGTTATGCGTACCGCTAAGGAATTAGGTATCAAGACAGTTGCAGTTTACAGTGAACCTGATGCTTATTCTCAACACGTCAAAATGGTACGTAAATTTTATTTTTTTATTTTTATACAAAAGAGGTATTAACACTTTAAGATAGGCTGATGAAGCTTACTTGATTGGCCCTGCTGCCTCTGCGGAAAGTTACCTCTGTATTGATAAAATCATGAACGTAGCTAAAATGACAGGATCTCAAGCAATTCATCCCGGTTACGGTTTCTTGTCTGAGAACGCTGATTTCTCTGATATTGTTAAAGCTGCTAATTTAGCATTTATTGGTCCCTCCGGAAGTGCTATGCGCTCTATGGGTTCAAAAAGGTATTTTTTTCAAAAAAAAATCCCACGGTGATAACCAAATTTTTTCTCACGCTTTTTTTTTTTTTTTTTTTTTTTTTTTTTATTTTATTTATTAAGTGAGTCAAAGTATATTATGCAAGATGCTGGTGTGCCTGTAGTTCCTGGTTACCATGGTGAAAATCAAGAAGTTGGATTCTTAAAGGACCAAGCCGAAAAGATCGGGTACCCAGTATTAATTAAGGCCATTAAAGGAGGTGGAGGAAAAGGTATGCGTATTGTAAGAAGTGCATCTGAATTTGAAGAGATGTTGGAATCCTCCAAGCGTGAATCGATCAAGTCCTTTGGCGATGATAAGGTACTTGTTGAAAAGTATTTGGAGAGACCTCGTCATGTTGAAGTGCAAGTATTTGCAGATAAACACGATAATGTAGTTCATTTGTTTGAGCGTGATTGTTCTGTGCAAAGACGTCATCAAAAAGTAATTGAAGAAGCTCCTGCACCTGGTTTGACTGAAGCCTTGAGAGCTGATTTGGGTGCCAAGGCTGTAGCTGCTGCTCGTGCTGTTGGCTATGAAAATGCTGGTACTGTTGAGTTTATTATGGATAATGTTGATAAGCAATTTTACTTTATGGAAATGAACACAAGATTACAAGTGGAACATCCTGTCACTGAAATGGTCACAAACACTGATTTGGTGCGTTGGCAATTAGAGGTTGCTGCTGGTAACCGACTTCCCAAGATGCAACATGAATTAGCGTTAAATGGTCATGCCTTTGAAGCTCGTATCTATGCTGAAAATCCATCCAAGTAAGGGTTTTTTTTTAAATCTCCTATTTAAATTTAGTAACTCACACGTTTTTTAATTAGCCATTTCCTTCCTGATACTGGACCACTTTTCAGTGTACGTACACCTGCCGCAACTGAAAACGTTCGTCTAGAAACAGGTTTTATTCAAGGTGATCAAATCAGTGTCCATTATGATCCCATGATTTCCAAGTTGGTTGTACACGGTGAAAACCGTAACGATGCTCTTCGTCGATTCCGTCGTGCCTTAGAAGAGTACCAAGTTGTTGGATTAAACACCAATATCTCATTTATCAAGACTGTTGCAGAGCATCCTGCCTTTATTAAAGGTGAGGTCGAGACTGGCTTTATTCAAGAATTCGAAAAGGATTTATTCAAGGATCCTGTTGCTCCTGATGCAACTACATTGGCTTTAGCCGCTAGTGCCCTTCGTTTAAAGGAGATTGATAATATTAAGAAGAGTTCTCAAGGTAAAACTTTTTTTTTTGTATACTTGTTTTTTTTTAGTTGTAACCTTTTTCTTCTATGTAGATCCTTATAGCCCTTGGAGTGCTCACACTGATTCTTTCCGTATTAACAATATTAATCACAGAAAGTTTGCTGTTACTGCTAACGATCATCCTTATGAAGTTGTTGTCTCTACTAACGCTCAAAAGTCCCATTTGGTTGATATGGAAGTTATTGATGCCGCCACTCAAGAGACCATTAAATCCTTTTCGGCTGTTGAAAGTCGTATCGATAGTGATGGATTAATGGTGTCATCTATTGACAGCAAGACACTCAAGAGTAACGTCGTATTACACAACGAAGATGTGGTTGTATTTGACGAGGTAAACCTTTTTTATTATTATTATTATTTGCGAGAAGAAGAAATTTAACCCTTCTTTTATATAGTTTGGTCGTACTACATTAAAATTACCTACTCCAGGATACTTATCAGCTACAGGGGATGGTCACGGTGCTGGAACTGTAAAGACACCTATGCCCTGTAAGATCTCTCAAGTGCTTGTTAAGCCTGGCCAAATGATTCAAAAGGGTGATACCATTATTATTTTAGAGGCAATGAAGATGGAACATGTTATCAAAGCTCCTGTTGCTGGCACAATCGATCAAGTTTTATATGCTGTTGGTGATTTAGTTGGAGAAAACAAGAGTTTAGTTACTTTTGCTGAGTAAAATAATAATAATAATAATAAAAATGTGTATAGATTATAACATAAAGAATATAGTTTTGAGTTCAAGGAGTAAAAAAAGCCGGTTTATGCACGTATATTTTGTTTGATCCGCAAACGACTTTTTTTTTTTTTTTTCGAGTAATATAAATACTTGTAATCGTTTTTTAATTATTATTATTATTTTCATTATATTAATATTTCTTCTACCTAAGCATGTTATCTTCTAGTATTCAAGAAAGTAGTTTTACTAGCACTACATCCAAGCAAATCCAAACCATTTTACCTTACGGTAAACACCAAAAAGGTGTTGACTTTGAAACCATTAAAAAACCTCAAGAGGATGTAAGTCGTGTAAATCTTTACCGAAGATAACTTGTAATTAAAACCATTCTCTAGATCCTTTTAGAACCCTTTCATTATCTTTGTTCTAACCCAGGAAAAGATGTTCGTGCTAAAATGATTGAAGCATTTGACGCTTGGTTACAGGTCCCCAAAGATGATTTGATTGTTATTACTCGTGTCATTGAGATGCTTCATAGCGCTAGTTTATTGTATGTTGTGTAACAATGTGGTTGTTGTTGTATTAACTTTTTTTTTGTGTGTGTAGAATTGATGATGTAGAAGACGATTCTGTACTTCGTCGTGGTGCACCCGCTGCTCATCATATCTATGGTATTCCCCAAACCATCAATTGTGCAAACTATGTTTATTTTCTTGCATTAGCTGAAATTAGTACTTTAAACAAACCTAAAATGATTACTATCTACACTGAAGAACTAATTAATCTTCACCGTGGTCAAGGTACCCTCTCCCTTTCTTTGTGTAAAAGTATTTACTAACTCTTTTTTTCTTTGTGTGTGTGTGTGTGTGTGTGTGTGTTAAGGTATGGAATTATTTTGGCGTGACACTTTAACTTGTCCTACAGAACAAGAGTTTTTAGATATGGTCAATGACAGTAAGTTTACTCACTACTTTGTCTTCTTCTTCTTTATCTAATTATGACTCTTTTTTTTTATTGCTGTTAAGAAACTGGAGGTCTTTTAAGACTTGCTGTCAAATTGATGCAAGAAGCCAGTGAATCTAAAATGTTAGTGTATTTAAAAAGTAAAGATACATAAATACTTACTTATATATGTAGTGACTATACTGGGTTAGTTAGCAAGATTGGTATTCATTTTCAAGTAAGAGATGATTATATGAATTTACAATCCAAAAAGGTAAAATAAATATATACATATATATATTAGTACTCATATATAATGTTTGTTGTAGTACGCTGATAATAAAGGGTTCTGTGAAGACTTGACTGAAGGAAAATTCTCGTTTCCTATTATTCACTCTATCCGTACAGACCCTACCAACCGTCAATTACTCAATATATTGAAGCAACGCAGTAACTCGTTGGAGCTGAAACAGTTTGCATTGCAGTTACTTGAAAAGACGGGTACATTTGAATACTGTCGTCAATTCTTGCAAGTGCTTGAAGTAGAAGCAAGACAAGAGATTAAAGACTTGGGTGGAAATAGAATGCTTGAAATGATTATGGATGCATTAAGTATTAAAGAGTCGGTTGTAACCAAGGAGATTTGATTGTATTAAATAAATAAAAAAGAAGGGGGTTTTATTCTTGGCGAAAATCTATTGTTTATTGGTCCTCTTTATTGTCCTTTCTTTTAATGGGTGAGGTTTTACTTTCTAGTTAATTAACTGAGTGTCAAATAATTAAAAAAAAGCACTTGGTACCTTTTTTTTAAAAAAAGAAAACTGATGATCAAAAATACTACTTTTTTTTCTCTTCTTTCTGTTTCGTTTTAACCATTTATTTCACTTACAACATAAACAAAACAAAAAAAGAAAGCCTAAAATAAAAGCCATTGTAGTAAAAGTAAAATAAATAAATAAATAAATAAAAAGGGGGGGGGATGGGGAGGAGTTACCAATAATAATAAAAAAAAAATTTATATATAAATAGTGACCAGCTCTTTTTTTTTTTTTTTTTATTTTTCTTTTTCTTTTTCTATTTTTTTTTTTTTTTGTACCTTTTTTTTTATATATAAATATATATATATAATATATATTTGCAAGATGCCTTCATCCTATACATTTTCAAATATATTTTCTAGGTCCAAATCAGCTCTTTTAAAACTAAACCAAAAGAGAACCTCAAAGCATTACTACAGCACACCCGAAGACATGACTTCCAGCGACTTATTCCAGACCGGCAATAACTATTTATTTGGTAAAAACGGGTACCAACATTCACATTCACTCGCAACATCCTTCTTCAACAAGGCCGCACAGCTTGGCAACGCCGAAGCAGAAGGAGTCCTTGCCTTCTGTTACGAGTTCGGTATTGGTATCGAAACCGATTTTATAAAGAGCGAGCACCATTATTTATCTGCAGCCAAACAAAACGACGGTCTTTCCATTGCTCGTTTAGCGTTTTTAAGAAAGTACGGTAGACCCAACGTAAAAATAGACCGATCAGAAGCAGAAGAATGGACAGAACGTATTCGAAATCAGCCGACTGCCATTGATTGGATCATGGAAGCCGCCAAACTTTATCATTTAGCTGCTGCTCAATATACACTAGGCGTGTGTTATCATGACGGTATCGCTGTAGAAAAAGACGAAAGTGTTGCATTCAGCTGGTACAAGTTGAGTGCCGATCAAGGTAACGCTAGAGGCCAAGGTATCTTGGGATACTGTTACGGTGAAGGCTTTGGCGTCAAAAAAGATGAAATTGAAGCCATGCGTTGGTATCGATTAGCTGCAAAGCAAGGTGAAACAGTTGCCATCTACAACATTGGTTATTGTTACGAAGACGGTATCGGTGTCAAAAAAGATGTCAATGAAGCAGTCAAGTGGTACACTCTTTCTGCTGAACAAGGAAATGCCTTTGCTCAAAACAGCCTTGGTTACTGCTACGAAGACGGTATCGGCCTTGAACAAGATTTCAATAAAGCAACCTACTGGTACAAATTGTCAGCTGAACAAGGCTACCCGTGGGCAGAATGTAACCTTGGTTACTGTTACCAAAACGGTATAGGTATGCCTAAAGATGATGTGCTGGGAGCATACTATTACAAAAAGGCAGCTTTGCAAGGTCATGCCAGAGCACAACACAATTTAGGTTTCTGTTGTCAAAACGGTATTGGTGTCACCAAAGATGAAAAGGAAGCTGTGAAATGGTACAGAAGATCGGCAGAGCGAGGAAACATATTTGCATATCACAGTTTAGGATACTGCTATCAAAACGGTATTGGAGTTAAAGTCAATGAACAAGAAGCAGTCTTTTGGTACTTTTTGAGTGCAGAAGAAAATCATGCACCTGGTCAATTGTCATTAGGTTATTGTTATCGTAATGGTATTGGTGTACCTAAAAATGAAACTGAGGCTGTCAAGTGGTTTAAACGTAGTGCTGAACATGGTAATGCGCTTGCTCAAAACAGTCTTGGGTTTTGCTTTGAAGAAGGTATTGGATTAGAAAAGGATACGACACGTGCAGTCTATTGGTACCAAAAGTCCGCTAAACAAAATAACCCTTGGGCTCAGGTAAAAAAAAAAAGTATAAATTTTATTTATTTAAATGATATTAATTTTAATTATTTTCTTAGTGCAACCTTGGGTTTTGTTATGCTAATGGTATTGGAGTAGAAAAAGATGATACAAAAGCAGTTGTTTGGTATCGCAGAGCAGCAACTCAAAACCATGCACGTGCATTAGATAAATTAGGATTACATACGCAAGAAGGTCTCGGCATTCAAAAAGACCTTAGTGCAGCCTTCCTATTATTTAAAAAAGCTGCTGAAAGTAACCATATTGCTGCACAGTATCACCTTGGTAATTGTTATGAAAAAGGGTTAGGTTGTGAATTAGATTTAACTTTAGCCACACGTTGGTTCGAACGAGCCGCACTAGGTAAACGCTTTTATCTATTTATTTATTATTTATTTTGTATATTAACCTATCTCTTAGCTGGCTGTCGTAACTCTCATGAAAGACTTCGATTGTTAATTGTAAGAGAATGCCTTCTTTCACCTGGTACAACTTCATCAACTATTAACGAAGAAGATTTGATCTATGGTGGTTTAATTATTGGTCACAGTGCGCCGGCTGCATAATTACAAACATACACCTCTCTTTTCTAGCAAAAAACACGATACCAACAAAAAATTTCATTTAATCAGCATCCTCCCCCCCCCCCCCCTTATAATAATATTCTTGTTTCTATTATCTAATAAATAATACTATTTCTTTTTATATATATATATATTTAAGCTTTCTTAAAAACGATCCACCCCCTTCTTCTTATTACCTAAGAAAAAAAAAAGTGTTCTACTTTTTGCAGAGTACCTGTCAGAACGTAACAAAGAACTCCTCCTTTTGCAAAATTTTAGATCTACGGTATTTAGTTAATTAATTTTACTCTTTTTTTTTTTTTTAATTAACATGATTAAATTGATTCGTTAAGAAACACACCAAAAGAAAAAAACAGACAAATCTAGAAGGGGTCCCTTTTTTTTCTTTATTTCTCGGGTTTTTTACACAAGAAAAAAAAAAAAAACTTTACTGCAACCATATCGTATTATAATTTTTAATATTTTTTTTTCTATTAAGTGTTAAAAAAAAAAAAAAAAAAGAACTAGATTTTTTTTTTAAAAAAAGGGAAAAAAAAAGAGGATAATAAGGTGGTATTTTCTTTTTTTTCTTTTTTTTTTTTTTTTTTTTTTTTTTTTGAAGTGATTGTTATTTATCGACACTGCCAAAGTTTAATTGTTTGATCTACGCTGCCTGTTGCAACAACAGGACTTGTATGGCAATAACTAAAAAAAAAAAAGGGTTTAGATTACACAGATAAAAAAGAAAGAAAGCAACTTACGCTATACATGTTACAAAGTGAGAATGTGCTTCTAGTGTTTTGGAACATCGACCTGTCTTTAAATCCCAAATTTTAATTGTCTTGTCATCAGAAGCACTTAACAAGTATTTTCCACTTGGATGAACAACGAGTCCTCTAACCCAATTGTCATGCCCAACCTGTTTTTTAAAAGGTTAGTAAAAAAAAAAGAGTATACATCTAATTTTTTTGTGTATACTTTACAAAAGTGTGTAATAATTGTCCATTTGTAGTCCAAATCTTTATTGTCTTGTCTCTTGATCCAGTAATGACATATTGTCCAGCTAAAGGATCCTTTGTTTTATTCTATACATACAAAAGAACATGTTTACACACACACAGAATAATAATAATATCTTTTATATATAAATTACCTCGTCTCCGATTAATTCTTGGATATACTGGTATGAATTAATTGGAGCAAATATTGCACATTCCAAGACATGTTCATGGCCTCTAAATTCCATCTTTGACTCTCCTGTTTGAACATCCCAAAGTCTCGCAGTCTAACAACAATACAAATAAGTAAATAAATGCTCTCTCTCTCTTGTCTTTATCTTTACCTGATCGTTTGATGCAGTCACTAAAAATCTACCATCCTCACTAGGTACAACAGATCGAACCCAATCTAAATGTCCACTGAATGTTTTTATACAGTAACTACCAAGAGATGAAAAGATTACTTTTTTTGATGCTCTTTTTTTTGTGTGTGCAGTATATTTTTTTTTTACCCTGATGCTGCATCCCATAATTTGATAGTTTTGTCACGTGATGATGATATGATAGTATCTCCAGAAGGTAAATAGTCAACTGAAGATACACTATGATCATGACCGAATAAAGTCTTGATACATTTATAATCGTTATTTACATCCCATACTTTGATAGTCAAGTCAGCAGAACAAGACACTATTTTTTTTGGAGGTTTAGAAAGCGAAAAAGTATACATATACAAATAACATATATATTACCTAAATGGTTTCCTTTAGGATCAAAGGCTATATCTTGTACTGACTTGGTATGTCCTTTCAAGGTTCGCTCAAATTCACCAGTTTCATAATCCCAAAGTTTTATAGTTGAATCTTCAGAAGATGAAGCTAATATCTGATAAACTGGATGAAATACAACACGAGTGATTGGACTCCTATGACCTGTCATGCTCTGTTTCTCAGGGGCGCGAGGGATCCAATCGACTGAACTTGTTTGTTTCCGGATAGGTGCATTATTGATTTCTTCCTGCATTTGTGCTGACTTTGTTTCCAATTCCATGATCTTTTTTTTGTAACGTAAAAAAGAAAAAGTTTTTTTTTGGGTTAGTTTGTAAAAAAGCTTCCCTTTTAAATAGTAATATATACCTTTTTTTGTAATCGAATAACAGAAGTCCATTTCTTTTCCAATAAGCCTGAATACTTTTGTTTCGGGTCTGAAGTGAAATCTTCAAGATGTGTTTCAGATTTCAACGTATTAAAAGAATCGTTAAATCCGCTCGCACTGAGATAATCTAGTATAGCCTTATGTCTAGTAAAAAATAAAAGACGTCAATGTTAAAAGATGATGTACTTTTTTTTTGTTTTTTAAAAAAGAAAAAGAAAAAAAAAGGTACAATTGTCTTCATCTTTCTCTCTCTCTCTCTCTCTTTTTAAACTATTCTTTTTTTTTCTTATCCATTCACTTACAGTTCATCCTTCTGACGATCAGAAAGAATACTAGTCATTATATTTAAAAAAGTAATTAAGTATTAAAAGAAAAAAAAAAGGTTAAAGTAAAAAAGAAAAAAAAAATGTTTTTTTTTTAAAAAAAAAAAGTGACGCAAAATTAAAAAGAGAGAGAGAGGGGGGGAAATCACTTGACTGTTACGAGACGGAAGAGTGTTACGGAATTGTACCGAGTTCCATCTTGGTACTGTCAAAGATAAAAACCTTACGAAGCAGTCCTATTTTTGTTGTTGTTGCTTTGTACAACATTCACTTTTTTTTTAAAAAAAGAAACTGTATCCATAGTAACTAACAAAGTTCTTTTTTTTGCATGAATTTATTTGATAAAGGTGTTTTTATATGTGTGTATATATATGGCAGGAGATAATCTATATGCTTTTGTATCTTCTTTTAAGAATAAATAAAATTACAATTTAGCTTCTGCGTTGATTTCAGTAGTCATCAAGTCTCTTAAATCGTTAGCAGCTTCTTCAAGACAATGCTTAAAGTGATGAGTACCGTTAATATATTTAGTACCGCACACCTCAAGGTCCTTGACACTAGCTACGTTAAATTGAAGAGCGTTGTTCTTGATCATATAAGCACAACCAAAGCCATCGTTCACAACTTGACCCCAACCATAACCATCAAAGTTTTCAGAGGATAATTGGGAGGTAGAGAGGTACCAGTGAGAAGAGTAAGCGTTGACAGGTTGAGTGAATAATTCTGGCTTTTGTTCATCAGATTGAATACAGTTCTTTAAGCCAAACAAGTGACGATCAACACCGTGACCATTAACAGCATCAGCCATGTAAGCACCTTGTACCTTGAGAGCAGATCTAAGAGCAGAGATCTTGGATTCGTTACTGGCTAAAGGATCTTCCATCTTCTTGACAAAGGCAACGGATTCAGTAGTTACAGTACGAGCAGTCTCAGTACGTCCACGTTGGAACTTTCTGGTTTGAGCAGATTCGTAGGTAGGACGAGAGGTGCCAAACATTTTATAGTAAGCCAACTGAATGACCATTTGAGCATAACCGTCAGGAGAACACTTGAACTTCTTGATTAAACTCTTACCGTAGGATTGGTAGGATAAAACAGTTAACTCATGCTTATTGATCAACTTGTCAAAGTTCTCACTAGCTGCTGCTACATCTTGTTCAATTTGTGGCGTGGTTTTGAATTGAAGTAATTGGGGTTCAGGAATATCTGAACGAATTTCAATCGAACCATGATTTATTTTATCTTTGCTTAATCTAGTATAAAATATGTGTGTGTGAGAAAAAAAATTGAATAAATGTGGGGTAAATTTTTGATTACATAAAAAAAAAAAAAAAAAAACTTTAATACTTTACCCTTCACAGACATATTCATTTAAGCGACAAGTGTTGGTACCATCCATACAAGAATGCTATTATTATTATATTAGTTTTTATGTACGATTATAAACTCTCAATTATATTTACCTCGCCCATGAAACCAGCTTTACCATTCTCAAATACAATAAATTGGAGTGGCTTATCAAAGAAACGGTTACGACCATCTCCGTGCCAACAAGCACGAGAGCCCTCGTCACGGGTAACTGGAGTTTGATCATCAAGGCAAATTACAAAATCAGATGACTCAACTTTTTCTAACAAATTTGCATTTTCGGGATTGGCAGCCACCAAATTTTCCCTATACTGTGTTACATGCCCTTTTAGTATTATAAACTCCACACAATTTTTTTTTTAAGTTACCTCTGTCCATTTATCACGATTATCAGAAGTTAAGATACCAATAGGAAGTCCCTTATCTTTACCGGCTTGGTTAATGATACGGTTAAATTGATTTTCAAGTTCCGCTGTAGATAATTGTTGACCTTGGTAGATGGTATCAACTACATAGAATTTGTTTTTACGAATTACTACCACGTGGTTATTCTTGACAGGGTCAAAGATTGCCTCATAGTCAGAAGGCTTCTTGGGCATACGGCAATTGTTGAACATATACTTGTAAGAATCCATACACATGGGTTCTCCTTTTGCCATTTCAATAGAAAGAGTTTTACTGCAAAAAAAAAGGATTAGTTTTCTCTCTCTCTCTCTCTTATATACGACTTACTCTACAACTTGTTTCTTAAATTCAAGTGCAGCAGTAGTAATAGCAGCAGCACGTTGAGCAGGATCCTTTCTTAACTTATCATCCTTGAACAAGAAAAAGTAACTAACATAAATAACAACAGGATCGCGATATCCCATATAAGCTTGATCCAACCACCAATCCTCCATCCAGTTGACTACACTGGGATCATTGAATCTAGCCAATAAACGCTCTTGCAACTTGGTTCCAAGTCCACCAGGAGCTTCAAAATCCTTGGCTGCTTGCTCGGTCTTTTGATATTCAGCATCATCCAAAAGTGGACGCACTGATTGCAAGTACTTGGTTAAAGTAGCACTTAAAGCAGGTACAGGTAATTTAGGCAAATTGGCTTGGTATTTCAACATGGGTCCAGCTGCGTTAGGGTCAATAGGTGTCTTGGGAACTGGTTTCACTGTAGACATGGTACGACGACCTACTGCCGACTTCTAAAGAAGAAAAAAAAAAGGAGGGGAGGGGAGGTTTGAGGTTATTTTTTTTTTCTTCAGCCTTTGTTTTCTTCCAAGAAAAAAAAACAAATAAAACCAGGTTATACTTACAGCAGCCATAGTGAAACGAGGAGACACTCTTGTAGCGTTTCTAAGAAAAGACATTTTTTTTTTTCGGTAAAAGAGAAAGATAAAAAGGGAAAAATATAAAACGAAAAATATAGCGATATTTAAGTTCTAAATAAAAAAATAAAAAGTGACTGAAACTTTAAAAAAAACTAGTATTAAATTTGTGTCAGCAAAATTAAGTGTTACACTAACAGAAAAGATATATGTTATTACAAATAAAAAAAGCAGAGATCACCCCCGCATTTTTTTCCCGTTGTATTACACTTTTTTTTTTTTTTTTTTTTTTTTTTTGCTTAAATGTTTTCTTTATTTATAATAATCTATACAATGTGTTTAATATCAAAAAAAAAAAAAAAAATTAAAAGGCCATATTCATAGCTCTCATGGAATATTCTACACCCAAGAAAGTAGCAGCGTTAGCAGGGAAAGCTCTCAACATGGCAGGACCAAGACCCTTAAACAAAGCTTGAGGACCATCAGCCTTAAGAGTCTTTTTAAGACAATCACCTAATCCACTGTAAGTACCAGCGGGAGCAGATTGCAAGCGAGACTTGAGAACATCAGGAGGAATAGCAATAGTCCACATAGCAACACCAGCCATACCTTTTTTTTTTAAAAAGAGTATAATTAAAAAAAAGCTTCCTTAAATAAAATAAATAAAAACTTACCACCAGCAAATAAAACAGCACCGAAACTTAAATCTTCGGGACGAGTACCTTCAGGGGTAAGTTGTTTCTTGATTAACTCATAAGCAACAAAGTAAGCAGCAGAACCGGGAGAATCACGTAATAAAGTAGCACCAGTACCTCTCCAAATAGATCTTACACCACCTTCCTTGTACAACTGACGAACAACATCCAAAGGACCCTTATATTTTTGCTCACCACCTTGACCTTGAATTTGCATCAAGACCTTGACACGTTCAGAAGGTGCCATGAATAATGTAGTAGGTACTGCTGAAAATGCACCAGCAAATGTAATCTCGGCCAAAGTAAGTTGCTTACTGGTGTTTTCTTTATCTGTTCTTAATCCATAAACAATCTTCTTACCGAGATCATAAGACTATTTGTACACATATATCGTCAGTATATTTATTTTATGTAAGTGACCATAAAAAACTTACCCAGAAAGAAACAGCAAAGATAGGTGTAATACTAGCTAAAGGTGTAGCCATACCACGATATAAACCAAACATACCATCTTTCTTTACAATTTGCTTAAAACAATCAGCCGTGTTCTTATAAACGCCTTCACTGGTCTGAAGACGAACCTTGACGAGATCAAAAGGTTGACTAAAAACAGAACATATAAGTAAAACTCGAAGTACACATTTTTTTTTTATAATAAAAATTTACCCAACTAAAACAGAGGCCATACCACCGAAACCACCGGAAAGGAATGACTTTACAGAAGATGCGGTACTAGTCTTTACTTCGATAACAGGCTTGAGTTCTTCAGCAGACATTTTTATTATATATATATATTAAAGAGAAGAAGTTAAAAAAAGAAGTTCGAAATTTTTTTTGATAAAAGATTGCGGGGTGAGAGTTTTATTCGGCATTTGAAATAAGCTAAATAAGGGGGTGCAACACCATATGATTTTTTATTATCTACCTGTCATCAGAATTAAGGTGGTGGCTTGCTAGCCCTTTTTTTTCCCACCGTGTATCTTCTGTACGTCATCTAATCATGTACTTGAACAGATTACTTTTTCGCATCGATAAGAGTACAGGTGTAATCTCAATGTTTTTGGGGGAAGTAGTTAGCTGTAAAATAAATCGTTTCAATAAAATTACACATGAAACCTTTTTTGCTTCTTTACCTTTAAGAAGCAGTGTATATTTTAAATTCAGGCTTTAAAAAAAAAAAAAAGTCTATATATACACGCACAAAAAAGAAGAGGAGAGCCCATAAAACACGGGTAAAATTTAAATTTATATATAAAAAACGGTTTTTCGTATGTATCAGTGTAAATTTTAACTGAGCGTTCTTTTTAAACAAACTGATACTAATTACATAATTTTCTATTGTAAAAAGGAGGAAGGTTTTATTTTAGATATTTGTTTATATAATTCTTTTGGCTTAAAAAGGATGATTCCTCAAAATGTAATTTAGGTCAGGGTTTGTTGTGTTACTTTTTAGCGAATTACATGTTTCTGTATAAATTTTTGTTTAGTGGTAATACTACAATATATTTTTAAAAAGGAGTGCGTATACGTCGCTCTTTTTTTTAATCGTGATTGATAATGGACTAACTAAATCTTAGCATTAAATGCAGAAAAAAGGGGGCGCGCGCGGGAGAAGGAGTTTATTTTTATTTTGACAAGACTTAAGGCGCTCATATGGTAGGTCGATCGAGCCGTCGCTAGAGCGGAAAAAACAGTTTGATTGTACCTGTCTGTGTATCTTTAGTTAGTGCTATACATGTATAATGAATCTCGAAAAATATTTTTTTATTAAATGCCGATTTTTTTTTTTAATGTGAGTGTATTATAAAAAGACGCTTATAAAAAAGTCAATTACTATGCGTAACATAATTTATTTGCATTTTCTTGACGCGAAAAAAGCATTTCATTACCATTTTTTTCCAAAGTGTGGCGGCTAACTGGTGGTTACTGGGTTTCCCCGCTCATTTTCCAGAATTGAGTGTAATTTTTCACTTAATTAGCAATGAACATTAAACGAAATGTCTATCCAAAAGGAGAATGAAGTAGTTACTGAAGAGATATATGTTAGCTTATATCAAAAGCGCAGTGAGCCTACTAAAATAGACATCTGTACGGCAATGGAGTGATGAAGAACTATCTGATGAATTAGGTTTAGATTTGAAAGAAGAGAAAGTAGAAGTAGAAGAAAAAAATTAAGAGGAAGAAGAAGAAGAAGTAGAGAAAACGTTGGAAGAGGTGAATGCTCATGTCAAAGAGTATTTCGATGCACATTTGAATCAACCTGAGCTGAAACTGAAATCTGATAGAAAAAAAAACATACAAGAAGTATACTGATGAACAAATTGACTTAATTATTGACTTAATTTCTGCAGAGTCCGATGTCAAACCAGCTTGTTGAGTACAGGTATTTCCTTGTGGTCTGGGTACAAATACAGAAAAACTTTCAGAGATAATCCTGAAAATGGACTTATTTGTAAAAAAAGAGAGGTAGAAAAGGATCGTTGTTTAAGTTACAACAGCGATCTGCGCTTCACAGTTTCATGCGAACTGTTTGTGCTCTCTCTATGAAGAGATTAGAAAAAATTCCTACCAGGAGAAATCGTATTGAAGTAATCGAACAAAGAAAAACAGAAGTAGAAAAATAGATAGCCGATGATAATACGGACTTCCTAAAAAATCGTGTCATTATAGATGAGGCTGGTTTTAATACCAACATCACTCGTAATAGGGAATGGTCGAAAAAAGATACACCTGCCAAGCAATCGTCCCTTCTGCATGCAGCACTTCGATTACGATTTTGGGTGCAATTTCAGTTGATGGCGTTATTGATATTTCCCTTCGAAAGCCCACATTTTCTGCTGGTGGTACGAAGAGAAAAGTAAACGGAAAAAAAAGTGAAGATCAATGGCTGGTAGGGACAAGATCTGAACACTTTCTCGCTTATTTGAGTAATATAATGTATTGTTTAAATAGAAACGGGCTTCAAGGCTATTATATCGTAATGGACAATGCTCCAATTCACAAGCCTGCTCATATTAAAGAGGCTGTTGAAAACAGAAGGTATAAGTGTGTTTATTTACCAGCATACTCTCCCTTTTTTTTTTGAATCCAATTGAAGAATTTTGGTCAAAAGTGAAAGCTGGTATCAAGAGAAGCCCTCTTGATTCTGGTAATTTATTGACGCCTATAATAATGGACTCTGTTTCGAAGGTTACTTTGAGTGATTGTAGAGGTTAGATAAGTCATTCTATTTTTTTCCTCGTTGTATCGCAAAAGAAAACATGTTTAGTTTATTGTAAAAAATAAAAATAAAATCAGTGCCTATTTTGGAAAAAATTGTTGCCACTTTTGGAAAAATAGTGACGGGTTTTGGAAAAATTACGCTCAATTTTGGAAAATGAGCTGGGAAACCCAGTACACCAAAGGAAAAATAAAAATATTTTCCCTCTCTTATTTTTAAAATCTTTTCTTTTTTTTCATATAAAGAAGTTATAATAGAATGCCTGGATCTAGAGAAGACGGTCAAGGATATCAACAATGTAAATTTCAATAAAATCTTTTTCTTTTTATATATACATATATCTTTTTATTTTATTTATTTCATAAATGTCTGACGTAATTTCATACAAAAGATGACGGAGGATATCAACAATCTAGTAACGATTATCCTTCCTACGGTGGAAGCAATGGACCCAGCGGAGGGTTCAGAGATCGTGGTTATGGTAGACAAGATCGATACAATCAAGAATCTAGATACGATAGTAGACCTCCAGTAAACGACAGTGGTAAACTATTCTTTTTAAATCCTTTCTTTTTTTTTTTTTTTTTTTTTTTTTTTTTTTTTTTTTTTTTTTTTGCGTGTGTATTTATTCTTCTTTTTTTCATAATAGGTATTCATAGAATTGAAGATACAGTTTATATTAATAATTTACCTCAAGATGTAACTGAGGAAAAACTTGCTGAGCATTTTGGATCTATTGGAATTATCAAGACTGATAAAAAGTTGAAGAAACCCAAGAGTAAGAGAAAGTTATATAGCTTCTTTTTTTTATCTTATGTAAAATGAGCTAACTTTTTTCTTTTTTGTTAGTTTGGATTTATGTTGATAAAACCACTAATCTTCCCAAGGGAGATGGTAAATATTTCTGCAAATATATATATATATATATATATACATATATGTATATTAAGTTATATATATTTTTTTTAGCTACCTTAACTTATGATGATCCTCCTTCTGCCGATGCAGCCATTCAATGGTTTGGTGGCAAAGAATTTATGGGAAATATTATTGAAGTTACAAAAGCCGAAAGAAAGATGACTATTCCACGTAAGTATCCTAATAAAAATAAAACTATACAAAGCATTAATTTTAAAAAAAAAAATAGCTGAGAGAGGTTCTGGTGGCTTCGGTGGTGATCGTCGTGGCGGAAGAGGTGGATTCCGTGACCATAGTGGAGGTGGACGTGGAGGCGGTATGGGTGGCGGTGGAGGTGGTAGAGAACCCAGAGAAGGAGATTGGACCTGTGATGGGTAAAGCAAAGATAAATTGTAAATTAATGCTGTTATTAATAATTATGTAATAATTTAGGTGTAGCGCTAATAACTTTTCCAGAAGAGATGAATGTTTTAAATGCCACGCACAAAAGCCAGGCGGTGCTGGTGGTAGCGGCGGTGGTAGTAGAAGAGGTGGTGGTGGAGGAGGAGGAGATAGAGGTAGTTACCGCGGAGACCGTAGCGGTGGAGATCGCGGTGGTGACCGTGGAGATCGCGGAGACCGTGGAGACCGTGACCGTGGAGATCGTGGAGACCGTGGAGGAGATAGAAGAGAACGTTTTGATGATAGAAGTCGCGGTGGAGGAAGAGATGATTACCGTAAAGATACTAGTAGACATGAAAGACGCGACAGACCTTATTAAAATGTGTAAATATATAAATAAATAAAAAACGTGCAGGGAGAAGATTTTTTTTTTTATTATTAGCATATGTAAAATTACTTTATATGGAATTGCCACAAACTTCTATACGTTTAAGCACGAGTTGTAATTTAACACAAGGTGATTTATTCCTTAATCGCCCGTGGGACCCAACTTACACTACAAACCTCCTTTAATTCTCCTCAAAAAAAAGTTAGTTAAGGGAGTTGAATTACTATGATTGGTTATCTAATTTATGTGCTTCCCTTTTAAAGCATATTGAACGGTGCATTTGGATTAAAAGGTAGTATAATGTTTATTGTTCTTTTTTATTTCCCCTTCTCTTTTATAGCCTTTTTTTTTTTATCTCCTCCTTTCCAACTCTTTCCTTTTCACTCCACACCTCCCTAAAAAAGAAAAAAAAAAGAGAGGAAAGAAAAAAAACAGAGGAAAAAAAGAGAGGAAAATTATTTATATAAACAACAAATACGAAATACATATAGACTTTTTTTTTTTTTTTTTTTTTTTTTTTTTTTTACTCCTTTTTTTTTATTCACTCACTCACTCTCTTACTTTTTTTTCCTTCTTCTTTCTTTCTTTCTTCTTCTTCTCTCTTTCTGTTTGTATATATATATATAATAGTATATATATATACACAACAACAACAACAACAACAACAAAAATAGTCGTACACACACACACATACACACACACACACAAATAGCAATGACCTCTCTTTTATCTATTCAATATGTTACATCTCTACCAGAAGTTGTTCATTCAGAAAAAGAATTGTTTAAACTTCGAAATATTTTACCACAAAAAAAGACAACAATACAACCTCCTTTGAATAATAATAGATTAGCCTATGTTGATGCCCTTGTTGGTAAATAATAATAATAATAATCATAATAATGTTGAATTTAAAATTTAATTTATACATACAGATGCAAACGCACTTGTAATTGAATCTATATGGAAAATACCTAAATCGAATAATACAGCAGCTGTAGTACCATTAAGAACATTTATTCAAGAAGTCTTAAAGAGAAGTAGAACGACTTATTCTACATTACAAACCGCATTATTTTATTTATTTCGTTCAAGACCTGAAATTAAATTACACATGACAAGAATGCAACAACAATCAACACAGTGGGAAGATGCTTATGTTAGTTGTGGTCGACGTATGTTTTTAGCAAGTTTAGTTGTTGCCTCTAAATTTGTACAAGATAAAACGTATCGTAATTCAGCTTGGGCAAAGATAGCTGGTTTACCTGTTGCTGAAATCAATGCTGCTGAAAGAATCTTTTTAAACATTATTGATTATCGACTTTATATTTCTCAACCAACTTTTGAAAAATGGCATCACTTATTACATTTACATGTAGAAGCAAAGACATTGAATCAACCAAATAACTTGCAAGATTTTAGTAATTTAGCTTTCGCTCCAATTGAATTATATCATACACCAACACCTTCTTTTCATTATAATTATATTCATAAACCAACCCATTGCATCAGTCCAACTACTCCAACTTCGTCTCCTCCACGTAATAGTAATCACGGTTGGACAATCGTACTTTCTCCTACCACTTTCTTAAATGATAATCGAAAGAGATGCTACCAACAACAACAACAACAACAACAACAACAACAACAACAACAGCAGCAGCAACAAAATGGTTACTACACTTATCCTCCTCCTCCTCCTCCTGTACTGTCAATGTCACTTCCAAGTTCGATCAATTCATCTCCTATGCAAACTCCAACTCAAATTTCTCCCGTAAGAATGAATAATGGTACTTCTGTATTTAATTGGAATTCTCCCATGACAAACAAGAAAAGAAAATATTCTACTATAGAATCAAACACTCGTTCATACAATATTAGTAATGTTAGACAACAATCCGCAAAGAGATTTCACCCATAAAAAAATCTCTCTCCTTTTTTCTATATCTTTATACACACACTCCTTTTTTTTGACAACTCTCTTTCTTTCTCACTCTTTTTTTTTATGAGCATTATATAACCATTTCCATTCTTTGTTCATCTTTTTCTTATATACATTTATTCTTATTATTATTACTACTACTATTATGATTTATTTTTTCCCTTTTTTTTATACATATATATATATTATACCTCTTTCTTTCTTTTTTTTTTCTTTTTTTTTTCTGTATTTTTTTTTCCCTTTTTTTTTTTATGATAAAAAAAAAATCCCCCCATACATCCTTGAGCAAGAACTGCTTTCAAAATAAAAAAAGGTCGCTGTCTCAAAGTGACTGTAAACCAATCAAAAATAAAAACCATGATAACAAATATTATTCTGTAACATTTTTTTTCTTTTCTTTTTTTTCTTTTCTTTTTTTTTTTAACAGAAAATGAAAGTCGACTTGAATAAACATCCTTCATGTAGACGTATTATTTGGGTTGGTTATACTAAAATATGTACATTCTTAATACCAGATAAGCTACTCGTTTATTTATCTCTCACAACTCAAGGTACATGAAAAATTTAATCCAAATTACTTGGTACTTGTTTTATAATTCTTCTTTTATCTAGCAAGACGAATAGCCTGGAGAGAAAAACTTACATTATTTATGTCCTATGCCGTCGTATGTTCCTTATTTTGTTTCTGGTTAGAATTTATTACTGCTTTGTTTTGTGATCCACCTAGAACATATGATTACGAAACAATCTATTCCAACAATTCACAGCAATCAACTATTAATGGTCAAGTCGTCGATTGGCATGAATTAGGCAACTTGACACAAATGACTTCTTCTGTTAATCAATACCCTGCCATGGACTTATCTCCCATGTTTCCTTCCTTTATGCAATTACAAAGACCTAAAAACCAACTTCATTACAATAATTATATAATAGACGATTGTATTCAACGTTCCAACCGTTCTGCTGAAGCGGATAATTGGCTTCTTCATAAACTTACACAAGATTCAGGGTACCAATATAAAAACGAGCAACTTGTTTCTTGTCCTATACCCGGTAAAAGAAATATCACGGGTGCTCCTTGTTTTTATTCTCTACTCTCTCGACATGAATTCAACAAATATCCCAAGAAAGGCTGTACGTTATATTTTTACTGTTGTTATATATAATTTTCTTAATAGGGATATTTTTTTTATTTTGTAGTTGTAAAATACAATGCTGATAGAATTAGTACAAACTTTACTTCATTACCTTATCACGATATGTCGAGTCAAGCCTTTGTCGTATTAGATAATACAGTACTGGATGTCACGGATTATTTAACGTCAGCTACCAACATTGTAAAAGTTGCGAAAGGATCACATTCAAGAGCATTTGCATTAGACCGAATGTTTTTACCGCTCGATATCAGCATTTTATTATTTACGAATATGGGGCTTGATATTACGCCTTATTTCCATAACGGAGATATCAAATCTGGAAATGAATATACATCCTGTTTAAAGGAACTATTTTTTCACGGCGTATTAGCGAGCAATGAAGACGAAGGATGTGATCAAAGGAATTTAGCGCTTTGGGTCACAATGGGTTGTTTTTTATTCTACTTTTTATTAAAGGTAAACCTATCCAACCTATCTCGATTACATTGTGTGCAAAGACTTTTTAAATCATCAAAACGACCTAGCAGGCAATTCACATTATCTTGTTCTAATCGATATTTACCTCCGTTTGTCTTGTTCTTTATTCCTTGTTATGCCGAATCTTCCGAAACAATCAAACAAACATTGGATTCCTTAGCTCGTACAAGTTATCCCGATAATCGAAAACTTTTATTTTTCGTGTGTGATGGACTAGGGAAATCTCGGTCGGATGGCGGTAAAGAGACATATGCTTGTATATTAGAATCCTTAGGTTACAGTTCAACTAAAGATCCAGAATTAAGATCTTATGTATCATTGGGACAGGGCGCTAGAAGAATAAATCATGTAAAAGTATATGCTGGATTTTACGAATCAGGTCGTAACCGAGTGCCGTTCTTAATGGTAGTCAAGGTGGGATCTATATTTGAATCTGGTCAAAGAGTGCCTGGTAACCGTGGTAAAAGAGATTCCATGGTGATGGTTTTAAGTTTTCTGGAACGGTGTATGAATCTATCGCATAATCGGATCTCTCCACTGGAGTTTGAATTATTTAATCAATGTTATAATCTATTAGGGATTGATCCAAGGTGTTTAAAGTACATGCTGGTGACTGACGCTGATACACAAGTTCAGGATGATGTAATTGTAAGACTGATATCTAGATTAGAAGCGGATCCAAATCTATTAGCTGTCAATGGTTATATTCGTCCTGCCAATCCAGAAGAAAATATTGTTACAATGTTACAAATATTTCCTTTGTATACTACTTTTTATTCCGGTTTAGCCTATGAAGCTTGTTTAGGTTGTGTTGCTACTATTAATGGTGGCTTCATCATGTATCGATTATGGAATGATACCAATACTAATTATCAATCAAATAATTACAACTTGAATCAATTATCTTCACATCAATTAAATAAGTGGCCAAAGGTAAGTGATGAAATCATTGAACCATCGTCACCAATAGCAAATACAACCATCACAAGTTGGAAACCACCTGATAATAATAAGGATGATGACGATGACGACGATTATACTAGTAGTGATGATAATTTAACAACTGTTTCTTCTCGTAAAATGAATTCTTCTACTAACCATCAACAACAACATCATCGACGTCGTACATTTAACAAAAAGAAAAAGAAATCCAGACAAGATACAGCTCAATTTTCATTAACACCAAACCAAGAGATTGAACCTGTTTGTATCCAACCTACTGTATTACGAGGATTTGCCACACCTATCGCCAACACGATGCATATGGAAAATGTATTACTATTAGGTGAAGATCAGTATCTAAGTACAGTCTTATTGAAATCACATCCAAATCATCGCATTGGTTTCGAACCAGAAGCAATTGCATATACCACCATACCAAGCAACTTTTTTGCACTACAAGCACTTCAATTACGTAACATCCGTTCCACATTTCATGCACTGGTTGAATTTCAATACATAGCGACGCATCTTGGCTTTAGATACTGGATTACATCGTTTACAAAATTACTAGATATGGTCCTTTCCATGCCAATTATTGTTTACCTCTACGGTGTTTATATTCGATACTTTATTTATGGTTTTCAAGTATATGCAACCATTGCAAGTGCCTTTACAGGTTTAATTATATTACATATCTTGTATTTTTTGGTACGAAGGCAATTCAAGTATATCTTTTGGTTTATCATTTATGGTTTGTTTTCTGTACCTTTGTTTAATATATATTTTCCCGTATTGTCGATATGGTTTTCGGATGATGGGTATCGATGGTATGATGTATGGCCAACAAAATCGGAAGGGTATCATAGTAGATTGCATGGTATTGTACCAGATAAAGATGAAACTAAAATACAACAACAAGAAGAAGTGGTTCGAATGAGGTTGGTAGATTTTGAAGTATTAGAAGCAGAAAGACAGGCAAGACGAGAAAAAGAACAAGTCGAATTATTAGATGCCAAATTTAATGGTTTTACAGGTTATGTTGGTTCACATACCAGTAAGCCATCTTGGTCTTCGACGAATGACCTTATACCTACTCCGCCTTTAGCTCAAACAAGAGAAGGATATAAATTAAACAAGACGCATTCTAGATTTGCTTCAGAAGATGATGCCAGATTTTTATTATCCAATCGATCTTCTACGCCGCGCACAAACTCTATTAATAGTAACAACAGTATTCCGCATAACCCATTTGCTTCCATGCTGGATGATCCGTTTGATGATATCTACAGTCCACCGCATTTTAATAACACTACTCAACATAAACCAACTCAATCTCAATCCTCTTATTTCAGTCAAACTTCGACGGATTTTGGTTACCCCAACACTATGTTTAATCCACATCATACCAACATACCTACATCACGTTCAAGGTCTTATTCCACCTCATCTGTTTTAAACACGGATTTTTATAATCGAACTGAACCAGTCATAAAGGATACAGATTCCGTTATTTCATTATCTAATTCCGTTATCAGTTTAGAACGTGATGCTCCTTCGCCTCCTCTTCCTGAGCCTCAAATTTCGTTAGGAGGTAGAAGACGTTTACAAGTTCATCCTGTAGATGAAGGTAGAAGCGCCCCTGTACATTCTAGAATCGTATTCCAACATCCATAGATTTTTTTGTTGTTGTATTATAGTAATTTATTTAATTTTTTTTTTTATTATTTTTAATAAACTTTTTAGTATATATTGTATACCTTTTTTTTTTATAAAAAAAAAAGAATTAGTAACTTCTACCGAAAAGCATGAAATGTTTAGCATCATGTTCACAAGCAACACACTTGGTGACACCAGGAACGATGGGGTCTTCAGTAGGCTGGTTGAAGGGGTTACAAAGAGATTTAGCACCCATAGAAGGAGCCTTTTCATCTTCCTCCTCCTCATCGTTAGCAGAACGAGTAGAACGTTCCTTAATATCATCCTCACAAGCCATACGGTCACACCAGGGGACCAAAAGTAACTTCTTTTGGTTAAGGGTAGGAACAAAGTCCTCCCACTTGTTAACACGAACAATAGATTCCTCCATCTTCTTGGCAGCCTTCTTGTACATATCGCTTTGAATAGTATCAAGAGCTTGCTTAATTTCAGTTTCCAAGTTATCAAGAGAACAAGTGAACTTGGCACCGGTATCACGACGAACACAAGTGACTTGATTCTTTTGTAAATCCTTGGGACCTACTTCAAGACGAAGAGGGACACCACGAATTTCCCAATGGTTGAACTTGAAACCAGGAGTATAGTTATCACGAAGATCAGCCTTGGACTTGAGGCCAGATTTCTTGAGACGGGCAGCAACATCCTTACAGGCATCAAAGATCTTATCAGATTCTTCCTTGGTGGTCTTGACGGTTAAACCACAAGGAACGATAACAGTTTGGATAAGAGCAACACGAGGAGGCATAACAAGACCCTTATCATCACCGTGAGTCATTACCATAACACCGATAGTACGTGTAGAAAGACCCCAAGAGTTTTGCCATACATGAAGCTTCTTGGCTTCTTCAGTAGCATTAGCAGGAGCATTAGGATCTTCGACAGTAATATTGAACATCTTGGAGAAGTTTTGACCGAGACAATGAGAGGTACCACCTTGAATAGCACGACCAGTGGTAGGAATAAAACCTTCAACGGTAGTAGTATAATAACCACCAGCAAATCTTTCCTTTTCAGACTTGACACCCTTAACAACAGGCAAAGCTAAAAGATCAGTATAGACTTGTTCATAAAGATCCAAGATTTGTTTAACTTCAACATCAGCATCCTTTAAAGTCAAATGAGCAGTATGACCTTCTTGCCAAAGGAACTCACGGGTACGTAAGAAAGGTTGAGGATTTTTGAATTCCCAACGGACAACGGAACACCATTGGTTAATACGGAAAGGCAAATCACGATGAGAACGGATCCACTTGGAGAAGTAAGGATACATGACAGTTTCGGAAGTAGGACGGATAGCAATAGGTTCTTCAAGATCACTGTTACCGGCCTTAGTAACCCAAGCAACTTCAGGAGCAAACCCTTCAATATGATCCTTCTCACGTTGTAAAACACGGTTAGAGACGAACATAGGGAAATAAGTATCTTCAACACCCATTTCGGTAATTTCAGCATCAAAGAAGTTAGTAATTTCCTTCCAGACGTTATAAGCTAAAGGACGGAGGATATAACAACCAGAGACATCATAGTATTCCAACATTTCTGACTTGGTTAAAACTTGTTGGTACCACTTGGGGAAATCTTCTTCCTTTTTACAACCAAGACCCATTTGATTGGTATCTTCAGTAGAAGCAACAGCAGCAACTACACATATATAAAAAAAATGGGTTTTTCTTTGTCAATTTTTTTTTCTCACGGTTCCTTTTTTTTAATATGCATAAAATACTTTACCTTCCTTCTTGGCCTTAGGAGCTTTAGCGGCGGGTTTTTCACCAGCAGCAGGCTTAGCGGCAGCCAAAGCCTTGAAATCGATTTCAATAAAGTTCTTTTCAATTGAAGCAAAATAACTCTTTAATTGGTCAACAGTGACAAAGATAGTCTTTGCAGCATCGTTAGGATGGAAAGCTAAAAGACTATCACTGTTTAATTCAGCATCAAGAACCAAATGAACCAATGAAAGATCTTTAACGTTAGATAAAGCGAAGGGTGAAACGTTATCTTTAGTAGCCTCAAAAGTAGTTGACAGCAAATCTTCATTGGCAAATCTACAATCCTTAAGAGAGAGTTTTTTACCAATAGCTGTAGCATTAGTTTCTGAACTTTCTAAAGCAATCACAACAACAGGTGTAACAGCAGCGGTCTTTGCTGTCTTGGGTTTCAAGATTAAAGTCTTTGTTAATTCAAACTTTGGGACATCTTGGATCTTTAAGGCCTGAGCCCAAGAGGCAGCATCGGTAACTGGTTCATGAGAAATAACCTTGGCGGAAATAGAAAGCTTACTAAGAGCTTCTAATACAATATCAGACATGCTAGAAGTTTTTGTTGTTGTAAAGAGAAAAAAAAAGGGGAGGGGTACGGGAAAGGGTTTATTAGGAAAAAAAAAATTTGATGTGGCGGAGTAGAATAAGAGAGAGCACCTGTCAGAAGGGTGCATCTTATTCTCTGGCATTTAAACTTTTACACTGATGAAAAAAAAAAGAGCTACTAAAGGTACAAAGGCATATAAAAGCTATAAAATCAACACAGTTAACATTAAATAGCTTAAAAAAAGTACTATTTATTATAATAAACGCGTATAGTAGTAATAAAACGAAAAAAGAGGTCTTCTTTTAAATTTGTCGAAATATATCCTAATAAATACGTTCTTCAAGATGATATGCCTATATTACAAGCTCTTCCTCTCTCTCTCTATTTCCCTCCATATTGTAATATCAATAACGCTGAAAGAGTAGCTTGCCCAAAACTGAGTTACCGTTATAGCAAGCCTTTATTTTTCTCATCTTTTGAACTGAATTTCACGCGCTTATTTGTTCTCTGCAGAGTTATTTTCGCGTTTACATCGGTACTTAAACATTTATTATCGCCATCGTTATCTTTTTGATTTACATACAGTGGCTCCATCCCGAAGTTCGTTTTCCATGGCTCTTTCATCTAACGAAACTTTTGATCCTCCCAGGTCGGGAATTACACCTCACATATCCTATGCTAACAAAAAAAAATCTTGTTACTACAAAACGTTCCCTTTTAGAACAACAACCAACACCTAACTCAGGCACCACCTCTATTGAAGGAGATATTAAAGTTATTCAGTCTCGAGTTTGGAGAGATAGTCTTTATAGAAATAGATATATTATGGAGATATCCAAGATAAAAGACCTTACAGATTATCAACACCTCAACGTTTATAACAGTAACAGTTTTCAAGGCGTTAAATTTTCTTTGGAAAACCTACTCAGCGATACTTGGAATTGTATCCTAAAGATGAAATTTTGAAAAAAATTTATCACAGAAGGAGTTTTCTATGAACATTTAAATATTCGTCTTCTTCCCTGTAAAGCCCTCGAGGACAAAGGGAAGGTTATATAAGTTAATTTGTCTGACATTCCTCTAATTGAAAAGAACGAGATTTTATCTACTCTTCGTGAGATCGTTGATTTAGGTTTAAATTATGAATCAGATATGGGATGGTTTATGGGTACCGGGTATGTGATCCTCCAACAAGATCTCGAAAAGAATTATGTTACTCTCAGTCATAAACTTCCTTGGGGAAATACTGATGATTTCTTTCCTGATATGCCCACTTGGTGCAGGTATTGTCATGAGGACGGACATACAAAATATGATTGCAGTAAATCGCTTGCAAGTATTCTTTGTTTTCCTGTGATCAATTCGGACATTGACAAATAGAATGCCCCAACCCACGTAATGCCAAATCCAAGCTTCGTGCTCCAAAGAAACCAAGGAAAACACCCACTATTACAGTGGACACGGATAAGTCACCGTTATTTTTTTCTTTTGACTCAGAAATTTTTTAAATTTTTTAGTGTTTTTTTAATCAAGCAACTTGTTAGTAAAAAAAATCATTAAATGTAGAATAATCAAAGATTGATATGTCAATTTTAATAAAATAACTTTATATTTATAAATTTAATAACGGGTATTACCACCCTTAGCCTCAATGACTGCCCTACAGCGGGAGCTCATACTCCCCACCAAATTTTCCAAAAATAATGAAGGTATAGCGTACCACTCATCACGAAGGGATGCCTCTAGTTGATCGACGTTTTTTATTTGTTATTTACGACTCTCAATACGTCTTTCCAAGTAGTTCCAGACGTGTTCGATTGGATTGAGGTCTGGACTCTGTGCTGGCCAAAAATCGAACCCTTCAATCCCACATCTCTTCTTGTACCAGCTAGCATAACTGCCAGTATGGCAGGATGCGCCGTCTTCTTGGAATATAAACTCCCTAGACTCCTTCAAAGATAATTCTTCTATCCAGAGGAGAAAGTTATTAGACAGAAAATCAATATAGGCTTCCTGATTGATGATGTCTTTCATGACAACAAGTGGCCCTAATCCTCCATCCCCAAAACACCCCCAAATCATCACTGAATTGTTTCCAAACTTCACAGTTTTCTTCACAAAATTTGGGAAATAATTTTCACCTTCTTTTCTGATAACAAGTACTCTCCCATCACTACCTTGTACGTTAAATTTGGACTCGTCTGACCAAATGACACTTTTCCACTGTTCTGGAGTCCAATTCACCTTATCTTTCGCCCAAAGAAGTCTTTTTTTGCATGTGACTAGTTGTCAGCTTTGGAACGTATACTGGTGAGTAAGAATCAAACCCGTTTATAGCAGCGTACTTGATCAGAGTCTCTGAATGTATATTGATCTTGGCGGCCTTTAATTTCTCGTTATGAGTAGTAAACGGAATAAACGGTTCTTCTATCAAACTGCGAACAATAGCACGTTGGTCTCTTTCAGACAATTTAAGAGGTCTCCCTTTACGTGATTTTACAATTCCAGTACCAGTTTTCTTCCAACGATTGATGCATTCCGTGATTGTAGATCGAGGTATCTGAATGGCACGTTCAATGTCCGCATGACTTTGATCAGCTTGGAATCTGCTAATGATCAACCCACAGGTGTAATCGTCGAGTTGAACTCGACACTTATGAGTTTTGTTCGTAATATCTGTTAATGGCATTTTATGTTTTATTTTTGAAACAAGGATAAAAGTGAATTTTATTGAAGACGTACTTCAAAAAAAAAAATCCTAAAATAGACTTTTCCGTGTCCACTGTAGAGAAAGTAATCTGCCTCCCAGTACTGCCTTGTTTAAATCAAAGTATGCTCCCACTATAGTCAATTGTGATACGACACCTATACCGTCCACTATTACCAGCACAATCTTTATTCGTGATAGTAACGATGAGGATTATGCCCCTAGCGACATAGAAGAGGGAAAAAGGGATGCCGCATTGGAAGACAGTGATGAAGAAATGGCAGATAGCCCCATTTCTCGCTTTAATAATGTAACCGATGTCGACGAACCCACCATCGAAAAATTTACTGATGATATGATTACAGATTAGATGCAGGAACAAACTTCAACAAAGGCCATTCGTAAACATAGCTTTCAACATCTCGAAAACTCACCTCATATTACGCCTAACAGGGCGCCTTCATTGCGTTTATTTGTGTCGAAACCATCCCCACCAGATACAGTTCCTGATACCAACACACAAAACTTTAACCAATGTTGAAAAAAAAATTACATTCAAATATGCATCACTAAACTATAACAGTCTAGTTAAAACAAGCTCTAAATCAACACAATCATCATATATCCGCTTCCTACGACTTCAACAGTTTGACATTCTATCCTTACAAGAAACCAACACTTCAGACTCCACTATCCCTTCCATCAATATACAATTACAACCACTTCATAACTTCTGGACCAAATATTGTGGTATAATACCTTTTTCTTCTAACCATTCCTTAACACTAGTTGATACAGATACATTATATACCTCAGATAGATTTTTAATTTGTAAAGTCTCCCGTCCTCACAGTTTTTATGAACCGTATTTTATTCTCAACCTTTATGCACCTGCCAGCTCCAACGTCGAAAGGAGAACATTTTTTGGTTTTCTTTACTCTATGTTTTCCCGACTTCATGCCACCGAAACTATAGCTCTACATCGTCTAATTATATCAGATAACTTTAATTATGATTATGACCGAGACATAATACGCAGCAATCGATCTTTTAAAACTTCCGTTGATTGGGTGACCCATTTACTAGAATCCTTTTATAATTGTATGTCTTTTAAAGATCTTGACTCTGTTACAACC
The DNA here is from genome assembly GCA_025201345.1 of Thamnidium elegans. Lineage (NCBI taxonomy): Eukaryota > Fungi > Mucoromycota > Mucoromycetes > Mucorales > Mucoraceae > Thamnidium > Thamnidium elegans. The sequence continues at coordinate 214,682 of JAIXMG010000028.1, forward strand.
TTTCAACGTAATATCTCACTTAGATCTGTTATTGACTATATATATGCTGGTAGTGATCTCCAGCATTTGATTACCGACGCCAATATTGATCATTTAAAACCACAATGGTTTGACCATGCTTTACTCTCAATCAAGCTATCCCTAAGTGAATGCGCTTACGTAATTTTTTATTTTTTTTTGGTGCACCACCATTTACAATAACAGGTACTTTACATGTAAAAACGACTTTTTTTCTCTTAATATTGTGAGAAAAGAAATTGCAATATAAATATCACAATGATTAAATAAAACCCTTTTTATCATAGTTGAATAAACCCATTTCATCATAGTTGAATAAACCCCTTTTTATCATGATTAAAATCACCTATTTATTCCATCCTTTTTTTTCCTTTCCTTTTTTTTCCTTTCCCTTTTTTTTTTTAACAATGAATTCATATACCAGCAAGTACCTTTTATATAATCAAATGTCTAAATATTTCAAAAGGACCTTCCCTATGATATGGTGGTGTACTAGCGATAATCACTATTTTTGAATAAAGAGCTGGGTGGTTCAATTGTTTTTTTTGGTGACTGGTTTCATATCAACAGTCTGGAACGTCCAGTAAACATAACATTCTTTTCACTTATTTCATTACTACTCACCATGCCCAAATCTAAATTTGCTAAGAAGTGCGTTCCCTTTAAGCATACACCCAGTAAAGAGGAAAAGCGAATGCGGCGCAGGGGAGAGCTCAACGAAAAAAAGTTGTATAACAAGCACACCCGTCCTGTAAAATACAAGAAAGTTATGTTGAAAAGCTCTGAGGAACACACCCTTCCTGTAAATGTTACGTCGGGCATCTCTGAGGCGCCATTACCTTTAGGACATGGATTCACTCCCAAAATGTTTCATTTCGATAACAGTGATCCTATGCTCATGCCCGAAAGTTATGAAAGACCAAAGACTTCATGGGAGGAGAACCTTGGCAAGTGGGTTAGTTGAAGAGAAGGACGGTATTCATTTACTTGGTTTAGAATGTTCAGTTGGAACCTACTTGAAGAATAAAACGTTAGGCTTGTATCCTTCATTTAAGTCCGCTAACATTAACGAGCAGACTATTATAAGGTACTATATTTGCTGTCTTTTATAAATATACCAAAATATTGACATGAACTACTTTAGCCTAGGCTTAAACTCGATTATTAGCTTGTCATATAACTATCCTAAAGGACAAAGTACATTATTTGATTACGCTTCCCAGTGGAGAGATCTACAAAGCCTATTTCCTACTCAAAAATATAATATAAACCAATATGATAACATCAAAAGTATACTTGCACCTGTCATCTCTAGTTATAAAGCTGGTAAATCTTCCTCATTTAATTGGTTGGTTATTTTTCGAAAAATTAAGGCCTTGCAAGTAACTTACAATATTGAAGCTAATGAAGAACACGAGGAAGAAAACTTTTGTCTTTTTTTTATTGAGTCGGTTATGAACTTACAAAAATATCACCCATATCTTTTTGAAGACAACGTAAAAATTTCTGAATGGGATTATATTTGTAAGTTATGGGCACCAGTTATGGAAAGACTCTTTATTTGTTCAGGTCTTCGACTTACGTGGTAGGTTGATTTACTTAGTTTCATATGACCATTATAATACATAGCTATCTTCATTTACTAACTATCTATCTTTAAAATATCAGGGGAGAAACTAAGCTATCAATTGATGATACTGATGCCAAATATGATTTAAAAGTGGATTTAAGAACCCTACACGATGAAACTGTTCAAAGATATAGCAAAGAAATCGATACCTCTGTTCTTGAATCCGCAAAAGGTGGTCCGAACGTTCAAAAATACCAATCCAATCACTATAAACTAATGATAAAATGTAAAACTATCATCGACACGTACATTATTAATGGATTTGACGTTGATGATATCGACTTTGTTCAAATTTGCGGATTAGACATTGTGATCTCCAATCTTCGTCTTTCTGCGCCAGGATTGTATATTGGAAATGAGAGATTTTACGGCTCAGTAACTCGCTCTTTTTCTCAGATGGAAAAAATCATTGATGTAGCATTAAATCTTCTTGCTTTTAGGGTGATTTTGTTCGTCAGAAACAGTTGGTATATACTAACCTCTTTTTTTTTTTTTTTTTTTTTTTTTTTTTTTTTTTTTAGAATTCTGTTGTAGAAGTGAAGTATAACTTTCGAGAAAAAAAAGTTACATATACTGAGATAAACAAGTCAATTAAAAGCAGCAAGTATAACCAGGCTTCTGAGGAGATACCATATCGAGCTGCAAAAGCAGACTAGGTTCGAGGAACTTGGGTTGCTTACCGCGACACTAAGTCGAAATTGCCCCCTTCTCCCTCAAATCTTGTTTAAAATATATATATATATATAAGTAATTAAATAAAATAATCGACAAAAATCTAGTCTATATCTACGAGAAAAAAGGTGTGTACATGTGTATCTTAACAGAAAGATAAAAAAAAAAAGTCAGTTGCAGCGTAATGGGTGGGAATACAATCAATTTCTCAAAAAAAAAAAAAACTTATTACATTTTATTCTCATTCTATTCATTCCACCATAATTATCCTTCTCTCCGCAAAGTCACATTTGACTCTAAATAAAACTGGCTTAAAGTTCTCCTACAAACAAATTTTTTTCGTACCTATTATTTTTATAAACTACTATATTCAATTCTCTTCTTGACTATAATAACCAGCTCCAGACTTTCTAGGAGAGATTATGACTTCGAAAATAAATATTGGGAAAAGGATTCAATTTTATTTATATTATATGTTTTTCTGATTTATATTTGATTCCTATATCACCTGATGTTACTCAGTTACACACTATAACTAGAGTTACATAATTAATTCTGGACTACTACAACAGTTCTATATGATTAGTCTATAATCAGACATATTGTTATAATCAATCCATATAAATTGTGCTCATCCATAAAAGGGTTATGTATCGTATATGAATCTATTTAGCTTATAATTATACATTTTCATTTATTTCTAAAGTCTATAAAAAGGCTCTTAAATTTCCATCAATAAATAACAATATTTTTCTGTCTGATAAAACTTTCTTGTTATTTTTTATTTTTCTTTTATTTTTTTTATAGTTATCGTTAAATATCACAGCGAGTTACTGAGCCGTAAAATCTCTCATTTCCAATATACAATCCTGGCGCAGAAAGACGAAGATTGGAGATCACAATGTCTAATCCGCAAATTTGAACAAAGTCGATATCATCAACGTCAAATCCATTAATAATGTACGTGTCGATGATAGTTTTACATTTTATCATTAGTTTATAGTGATTGGATTGGTATTTTTGAACGTTCGGACCACCTTTTGCGGATTCAAGAACAGAGGTATCGATTTCTTTGCTATATCTTTGAACAGTTTCATCGTGTAGGGTTCTTAAATCCACTTTTAAATCATATTTGGCATCAGTATCATCAATTGATAGCTTAGTTTCTCCCCTGATATTTTAAAGATAGATAGTTAGTAAATGAAGATAGCTATGTATTATAATGGTCATATGAAACTAAGTAAATCAACCTACCACGTAAGTCGAAGACCTGAACAAATAAAGAGTCTTTCCATAACTGGTGCCCATAACTTACAAATATAATCCCATTCAGAAATTTTTACGTTGTCTTCAAAAAGATATGGGTGATATTTTTGTAAGTTCATAACCGACTCAATAAAAAAAAGACAAAAGTTTTCTTCCTCGTGTTCTTCATTAGCTTCAATATTGTAAGTTACTTGCAAGGCCTTAATTTTTCGAAAAATAACCAACCAATTAAATGAGGAAGATTTACCAGCTTTATAACTAGAGATGACAGGTGCAAGTATACTTTTGATGTTATCATATTGGTTTATATTATATTTTTGAGTAGGAAATAGGCTTTGTAGATCTCTCCACTGGGAAGCGTAATCAAATAATGTACTTTGTCCTTTAGGATAGTTATATGACAAGCTAATAATCGAGTTTAAGCCTAGGCTAAAGTAGTTCATGTCAATATTTTGGTATATTTATAAAAGACAGCAAATATAGTACCTTATAATAGTCTGCTCGTTAATGTTAGCGGACTTAAATGAAGGATACAAGCCTAACGTTTTATTCTTCAAGTAGGTTCCAACTGAACATTCTAAACCAAGTAAATGAATACCGTCCTTCTCTTCAACCTACAAGTTTAAGATTGTCAAGTTAGCATAAATAATTATATTGTAGTACGAAATTTCTTACATGCACTATTTCGGAGCGGTCTGGATTTGCCATGACCGGTTTTTGAGCCTTCTTAAGTTTTTTGTCAACTATTTCATTCAACTCGTACTCGATTACAACTAGCTCTTTTCTTTTTCTCTCTCTACTTAGAGATTTTACTGAGGGTTCCTATGAGATTATCTCAGTGATGTCTTCTTCAAGCTTCAAAAATATACTTACAGGTTGATCGTTACCACTCATGTTTGTTAAAATTTAGTTTTCAGAAGTTAGGTAAAAGTTAGAGAAATATAAGCAGTAAAGTTAAAAAAAATATAAGCAATAAAGTTAAAAAAAACAAGACTTAGTACCGCTACTTTTATATGTCTAGGGGACTTCAAAATTGTTAGATTTGCAGTCCTTGACTATTTTTGATAGTAACAAGATCGACATTGTGTTCCAAATAAATTAACAAAAATATCCTTTTTAATGCACTGGTTACTATGACAGGTTAATCACTAATTATTAAACTGGTAACCCATTAGTAATTTTCATAAATAGTCTAGCATATTTCAGAGAACACAAAACGCCAACTTCAAGTGTTTCAGGCTTAAATAAAATCACCAGCTATGTTTTTATATTATTTAGGGCGATGTTTTTTTTTATTGCGAATGCTTTACGGTCAACAGCAAGGTTGGAACTACTGGGACAGCGAGTTTAAGTCTCAAAAAAAAAAAAAAAAAAAAAAAAAAAAAAAGGACATCAGTTGATGAAAAAAAAACTACATCATTATTTACTTTTTGTTCAAACCTGTAGAATTCTAATAGGTACGTTGGACTTCTTTCTTTTATCTTATATGGTAGGTGCTAATTAACTACTAAAATAAAAAAAGAGGCTTTTTTTTCTCACTACAGTCAGCCCTAGATATGGATGACTGAAAAAAAAAAAAAATGCTATTTCAAACTTCTTGATTATCTGCTCGATATAGTTAAGCTAAAGCTATATACTACTTTAACAAAACCTCTAGATACCACAAGTATAAATGTCGTATTTGAAAATGATATTTATAAATAGTCATATAGTGAATAAAACAAGCTTAATAATAAAAGCTTCTATATTTCAATATTAATGTATCCTGATACGCTATTATTAAACACCAAAATCAACACGGGCATTTTCTAGTGAAAACGGTTCCTACTTCTGACTTAAAATATTAATGCGAGATAAGAGATATTGAAAGGAAAACCCATTGTTATAAGCAATACATTAACTCACATCAATGATATAAACATAGTATAAATATAATACTCCAGAACATATAGAAAATATATCCTTTATAATAGTAAAACAAATATACAGTAACAATACTCTATATTTGTAACTACAATCCTTTAATTACATAAGAGCGTAATTATATGGGGAAAAGTTCTAGTCAGAAATATATAAATAAAATATAAGGAACGTTTCATCAACCTATTCATAACATATCTAATAGGGACGTTTTGAAAACTCTGTCATTATTAACTACAAGGTGGAGATTACCGGAAGGACATGCTATTCGATCAAGGGGATTGAATCAAGGAATATTTATAGTCAATTCGAAAGAGTAGAATATATATATATTTTAAAGTGGGAAGGTTGGGTCTAGATGTTGACCCGAACCTATCATAGTAATAAGATCAGGTACCGATTATGGTTGTTAAGAAGTATGAAAGGGATTATTATTTAGTTAGCAGAATTCTTTAATTAATAAATTTCGAAATTTTTATCTTAATTCCAACAATGACTATTAGACACTTATTGATATTTTTAAAAATAAAGTCTCTGAAATACTATAAGTTGGAACAATGTATTATAAAAACGAGTTATTTTATATATAGATAAGAGCGATTAAATAAGCTCATAACATTGAAGTGAATTATCACGCTATTTATTAGAAGTATGCAAGGCACTCACAAAGTGCACGAAGCAAAATAAAATGAAACGTCATAATTTTATATGGCGGTGAGAGTTTCCCTTCTATTTTTTTGCGATCTTTTTACATGAACATTTGTTTTTGCAGTTGTAAACATATCTTGACATGCTTTAGTCTGGACGGACTTCCAGTTGAACTGAGCAGCTGTACTTGTTTCATTGAGCAGCGTATGTGAGGTGGAAAAGTAGTAATGTCAATTAAAGAATGTTTACAACTGCTGGTTTTGATGTCGATTCGGACTGTCTTCATCTGATGCGATTGAGCCGTTGCATACGGGATAAGGAGCTCGCACGTTCTCACTTAAAGATAGTTTTGTCAGCATATGGCCGGACGAGCTTTGCTGACAGTTGTCTGTATCGACTTGGGAGATATTTTTGTTGTGAATACCAGTTTCTTTCTGATCTAAAATACTATATCTATTGTACAGATCTAAAGTAAACTTAAATCGTTTTAATGAAAATCTTCCAGTTTCTGTCATAGTACAAAAGCCGTTGTCTGTTCCCGAGAAAGTAACTTCTTTCGATTCAATCAATTCTTTATCAAGACACTTGTAATTTTTTTATTGATAACACATTTCTTTAATTCTGGAGATACTAGATGTGATTCTTGGTTACATGAATAAATTTTTGTCTGTATTATTGATAATGCTTCTTTTGTATCGCCAATTTTCTTATACAACCCATTTCTAGTCTTTTTTTGCTCTTCGATTTTTTGTACAAAACTTGATTGATCTTTAATCGATTGTCTTTTGAGATATTCTCCTGCGAATGTACCCATTGATTTTTTAACTGATGAATATTATAGTGAGTCTTGCTATCGTTTGATTCAATGTATAGCTTTCGTAATTAGTTTCATAACTCTTCCGCCTTCTGTCTCATGTCTTCTGTTTCGGTTTTCTTGTTATCAGTATACTTCTTTTTCCGGCTTTTATTAATGCTTTCACACCCGACAAGAGAAACCGTATTGTTAGCTACTTTTTTAATAAGAGAACCTGTTACTCGTACAGCCTTTACTCCTGATAATAACATCATGTTGTGACAGAACTTTAAACCATGCGAAGATGCAACTTTGTGAAATTTTTTCATGTCGAAAAAAGAACTAAATATAGCATCTTTCAATTCTGTTGCTGTTTCACGACAAACTATAGCATTTCCTTCGAAGTCGTAAAGGTCCATGGGGGCGTTGAAGGCTTTGTGAACTAAACATCGAAAATAAAGAGGGAGCATCGATCTTGAAGCAATTTAAAGTACTTGGCTGAGGTGTGGGTAGTAGTGATATGCGAGACTTTTCGTATCCCGTATATTGCATGATATCATTGGCCATTAATGCAAATGGAGTAGATACGCTACGTTATTCCACTTCAATTTCTGGGAAATATACGGCATTAAGAAGTTTGCCAGTAAACAACATACTTGGATTTCTTTTTGTGTGAATGTAAGGCGTGAGATATCATTAAGTTCCGTAGTTGTAATTTTTTTTTCCCGTGATACTTAATAATAGCTTGTCGTATAGTAGATCTTAGTATAGTTAAGCGTCTTCTTGTTGTATCCGTATCCAATTCGGTTGCCAATTCATCCTCTCTTTCAATAGCTCTTTCAGCTATTTTAGGATTTAGAACCTCAAGAACTTCTAATTCTAAATTTGAAGTGTCATCATTAGGATCATTATTAGTGGAAGGAAAATTAGTAGCGGCAGCCCTCTAAAATATAATTTAAACGGATAAATATTAATGATAATATATAGTAATATATTTAAAATATTTACCTCACGCTTTAATACATTATAATACGTTTCCATTCGAATATGGCATTGTGCTGCTTTATTCGCCCATTTTTGCTTGTTTTCTATGTCGCATTCTGACTTTTTTATATACTTCTTATATTTTTTATTTTCATTTTTAAACAAGTGCTTTTTACCGTTATATGATTTATTGATGATACTGATATGATTCGAGGGCGTTGTTTGGTGTTTTCTTATATTCATTTCCTTCTTTTGTTCTGCTTCTGCCTTTTTTTTAGCAAGATATAACTTGTACTTTGTTTCGCGCTGAGGAGCCAGATGAATTTTTAATAGTACATCTATTAAACGATTTAATACTTTTGTAGCTCTTTTTCCGTCCGACCACATATTTTCGAAATTTGTCATGTATGTAGATAACGCCATTTTCATGACATATGGGTCAGTAATAGTTACATCATTTAAATTTCTAGGCATAATCTTAACAAATGATGCATGGAAAGGATGGCTTTTCATTGAGCCTTCTCTTATTCCTTGTGGGTTGAAGTAAGTCGAATGGATTAATTGAAGATGCGATTTAGTGAAAAGACGACTAAATTCCCGTTCTTCTACTTTAGATATTATACAACTATGATCCAAAGGAGGAGGTAAAAAAACATTGCTATTTTCTTCCAGTTGATAATTTACTAGAAGAATTTCCTGTATCATTGGGCCATTTCTTTGTCGAATTACGATTTCAGTACCATCTTTTACGAAAATGGAGTTCTTCAGTAACGTTATCATCTGATATACTTGCTTGCTAAAGTCAATAATATAATCTGTAGCTGACGTCTGTTTTTCTTCCAGAGTTTTTATGAACGCTTCTTTTATGTCTTTTGGTAAATCACTTCTGAGTAAACTTAAAAAAGATGAACTAAAATTTCTAATATCTTCGTCTTCTTCATCGTCTGCTCCGTCCGCTCCGTCTTTTTTATTGTTCACTGCATCTTCTGAAGCGTTATACCAAGGCGAGAAATAACGCTTAGAACGCTAAATTTAGCGCTAGCGCTTTACCAAGCGTTGAAATGGTTTTTTTTCAAAAACATAATTTTTACTAGTATTTTTTTTTTATTTTATTCTATTTTTTTTGTCAAAAAAAGTTAACCCTGAGCTTCAAAAAGGTGGGATTCCAATTTCCAGTGATTATTTTTTTTTTCACCTGCTTAAAATTAGCGCTAGTGCTTCCCCAAGCATTCCAATGCTTGTACAAACACCAGCGCTTAAGATTTAGCGCTATTTCTCGCCGTGGTGTTATCTAAAGATATTTCTATTTGGTCAATTGCTTTAACTGGAACTATAGCCTTGGAAGAAGAAACACCAAAAGGATCTTGCTGAACAGTACTCAGAGAGGAACTTTCCGTTTATTTGCCCTTACCCTTCACATCCTTTTTGTAACCGGTAGCAATTTTGTCAAAATCACTATCGACAAGATCAAACCAACGCTGTAAGGGAGGCTTTTCAGCTCTTTTCCTTTTCAGAAATCTCTCTATTTCTGTAGCACGGACACCTATTCTTTGCTCTGCATCTGTTATCGTCCCTCTATCCAATCTTTTCTTGTTTAAGCAGTTATTTTTTAGTTCCTCTAAATTACTCTTAGAATCTATGCAATTCTTTATAGATTTAAAAAGGCGTTCTTGCATTTCAGTTTGAAAAGCTTCCATAAGCTCTTCTTCGCTATATAACCCCTTGAATTTCTTGTTATCATATCCGCTCTCTGATTCAGAATCGGAAACTATATTCCTAGTTCTCTTGCGACCTTTCTCTCTCCAGGTAGGAACTTTGTTCACGTTTAAATTATTGTATTCAATATTTCGCTGTAGTTTTTTTCTCATTACAAAATAAAGAGATTCCTTGCAAAGAAAAAAAAAGAAAGAAAAAGAAAGAAAAAAGAAAGAAAAAAAGATAAAGGGTTTTTCTGATTAATTTTCTCCATTAATTTTTTCTGATACATTCACAAGTTTAGACAAAAAAGTTTGTTGTTTATTAAAAGAATACAAAAAGTAGAATTTTTTTTTAATATTTAGTGATATCGCCTTTGGCGGCTATAACTGTCCTACATCTATCTGGTATACTTTTATACAATCTTTGAACATATTCAACATTCATTTGGCCCCAATCTGTCTTACATTCATTTATCAAATTTTCAAGATTATAGATGGAGGACTTCTTGGCTTTTAATTTACGAGACAGCTCGCTCCATGCGTGCTCGATGGGGTTGAAGTCTAGGCTTTGGACAGGTCAGTTCTCCATCAGGATCAATTCGTGCGTATCTTGGTAGATATAACTATCCCCTTCAATATCGAGCAATTGAGTTAGGAAAGGGAGGAAGTTTTTGGACATGGCATCAATATACGATTCTTGGCCCATATTTCCTTCAAAAAAAAACAAGTGGACCATAGCCCTCAGACCACAAACACGACCAAACTATGACACTACCACCACCGTGCTTGACTGAGCGTTGTATATGACAGCTCTCATAATGTTCCCCTCCCTTCCTTAGCACTTTAGGGAAGCCGTAATTACCATGTATTCTGAAACTTGATTAATCGGACCAAATGCATGATAGATATCAATCTATCTCGGGTAGACACTGCAGTTTCTTTTTCAAAAAACATTGGTTGATATCTTTCATTTCCTTTCCTATATAGCCATAGTTCAAAGTGTTTTTTTATACAATCATCGTAATCATTTCGCTTTTTTTGAGTCACCTTCTTAGCATGCATGTCTAAGAAGACTTTGGCAAGCTTACCTCTTGGGTGAGGGTGTCTATTAATACCAAGAGCCTATTGTTCATTATAAAGACTAACTAGTGTTTTGATGTAAGAGAGGATAAATTCTTTGCCTAATTCATATTTTTTTTCGTCTCTCTTTTTTTTTTGTGAATCATATCATACTTTTTTTTATGCAATGCTAGCATTGTGATACTGATCATTATACTGTAACCTATCTATTCATGCTTCATATGATATGCCATAAAAGAAACATTAAAAGTAAGACAACTCGGATCATATTTTTTGTCGTTTTTATTGGCGAAACTGCATTTCAATGGTGGACTCCGTGTCTTCAAAATACCTTGGAGTTGGAGACACACTGTCCACCACTGGTCCGCTTTTATTCAGATACCGCAAGTTAAATCTGCAAGATGCTTTAGTGAAGTCGGATATAATCAACTCTGTCTGAATATTCCCTTCAATTTTGGCCATACCGATCTTCTTTAGAGAGCCAACTAGAGAAGCAGACAATTATAAAGATTATAGTGCTATCAGTGATACTAGTGTTTACAGCTGTAGATTTTTTTTTACTAAATCAAGGTCTTCAACTCTTTTTTCATCGACTATTAATAAATTTCGAAAGGCTACACCCAAAATTTTCTCATTGATGAATGATACTAAGAGCGATAATTTTACAACTATGGTATTACGCTCTCTGATAAATTTACTGATCCTTCGTTTTCAATCTTAAACGCACTACTACTGCTGCTACTATTTCTCTTGACAAGATGAATATTCATGGTTCAGTCAGACTATGACTTTTTATCTGTATAATCTTTCATTTTTTACTTTTTTGTTTTTGCTCGTTCTACATTTACATTTAAGCGATGCACTCTTTTTTAATCAAAATAAGTTCAAAGGTACATATTAAATTGAATAATTTTTTTATCGTAAAGGATCACCATCTTTGTAATTTATTGTAGTTTCTAATACGCCATATTTTTTTGTGTCACAACTGTTCAAAAAAAAAAGGCCGTGCTTTTTTATGAGTGCATGAATAACTCTTCTTCACTTTTCTACGTGACATGGTCTTGTTAAGGAGATCTGTCGTCTTGGTAGAAAAAAAAAGAAGACTGAGAGGGACAATTTTCTCTTTTGGCATTTTTTTTTCTTGCGAGTATATCGAGTGGGCTAGTCTCCTTGCAAAAAAAAACAACTTTAGGTGCTGGTCATTTTGGTAAAAAAAAAAAAAAAAAAAAAAAAAAAAAGTTGGTATTCTTTGGTCTCCCTTTTATAGTCGACACTGGATCAATAAGAAAGAACTTGGGTTGGTAGTAAATATTGGTGACGGTGTTCCCTGATCCTTGATGAGGATTGGGTGATTATTGTTCTAAAACCATATCAAGAAATCGTAAGTGGAAACGGGTAGTTCCAGATCTGAGGGTGGAAAGATTGTTTGCATCTAGTTGACTTTTCGTGAAGCCATGGTGGGCCGATTTATCGCATCTTTACAGAGGAGCCATCGGTACTGAAGCATAACTTGTATAATATGGTTAGGTTATCAAGTATAGTACTACTAATATAGGTCTTAATCTGAATTGTGTGTCTCGCGACTGCTTGTTTGGGGGTAATAGGTGTGTACTCCTGGGTCATCTGTGACTTGAGCACATTCAGGGAGAAGTGATGTCGTGTGCGTACGTGTAACATACTTTGGCACTGTATACTTCTATCTGGCACTTCTAGTTTTCTTGCAATATTTATAGCCAGTTTTCTTGCAATATTTATAGCCAGTCCTCAGCTCAAACTAAGATACTCTGATCATATACAGTGAAGTAGTATCTGGAGTCCGTGATGGAAACTGAGCGGATGGGACCAGATGTGTTTCCGCCTTCACGTGGCTGATCCTGTTAGTATCAAAGTGTTCTTTTATATATACGTATATAGAAAGTTCTGCTTTGAGAACCAAGAGAAACAAAAAAAAATGAATATCTTAAAAATATATATATAAGATCTTCTTAAAAGCATGTCTAATTTGTGCTACTTTCCAATTTTTCATGATTTTTTTATCTCTAAAATTCAAAAAGACGTTTGTACAGTTTTACTAACCAATATTTAACAATATGAGGTAGAGTATATAAAAACGCATAGTAAAGTTTGTATCTCTAGAGTAGCTCTATGTCGGCTCATTTTACCTTGTAGGACATAGTTCTTTTTGGGGCCTTATTTGACCTTGGTTCTACAAGCTTGTAGTAATTCCAAATACTTCGGTAAGTATATTTATTTGAACTATTTACTTCTAATTGCATTACTCATAAGCTACTATTTATTTATGGCTGTATCAGAAAACTATATTATTACCCTGTCCGCTGCTCAATATTAGGGTGGATTTCTTCCAGATTCGGCCACCCTCAAATAGAGCCGCTATTGTACGTAAGACACTCACGAGAAAAATCTTATACAACTAAAAAGCTGATATTTACCAGCATCAGTATTCCCGCTACAAGAAAAAAATAGTAAGTATGTCATTCTTTACGAGTCGCTTGGTGGTATGGTTACTCGTAGTCGTGATGGTAACTGAACTTAAGCCAAGGAGACGCCCTAATGGCCGTTTCTTATTTTACGGTCATATAACTACCCGAAAATAAAATTATCCAGCACATTGCGAATTACGAAAAACTAGGAAGGCATTTTAAGGTTTAAAACGAATGGAGCGTATAGCAACTACAGTCAAATTTTTTTTTTCAAAATTACTCATATGAATGTACGTACAAACTACACACGTTGACATAATATGAACATAATTTCTATAGATCTTTGATCTTGTTATTTCAAATTAAAAGTTTTACTATCCATTCGTTTTTTTTTAAGTAGCAAGAGTAGAGTTACGAGATTTTTATTCTTTGTATAGGACTCTTCTTCAAACAAAACACCTATTAAGCTCACTAGAGTAGCCAAAGTTCTTGGCTCTACTAGTTTTCGCGGCGGTGTCACTCAAGTTCGCGTTGAGTTTATGGATGATACTAACCGTTCCATTATTCGTAACGTAAAAGGCCCTGTTCGCGAAAACCATATTCTCTGTCTCTTGGAATCTGAACGTGAAGCTCGTCGTCTTCGTTAGATAAACTTTTTTTAAATAAAATACAAGTTTTTTTTATTATTTAATTAAGAAATGAAGTCATATTGAACTCAATCTCTCCATCCTTCTTTAATACAACACCTTGTTCAGTAACAATAGCAGAAATTAACTCGGCAGGTGTAACATCGAAACTAGGGTTCCAAACGCCAATATCAGCAGCAGCAGTGCGGATACAAGTAGGTTCGTCATCTTGTACACGAACACCAGTGACAGTAACTAATTCTTCAGAAGGACGTTGTTCAATAACAATATCTTTACCAGTCTTGGTGTTTAAATCAATTGAAGTAGAAGGAGCAGCAACGATAAACATAATGTTGTGATATTTGGCAGTGATAGCTAATTGATAAGTACCAATCTTGTTGGCTGTATCACCGTTAGCAGCTACACGATCAGCACCAACAACAATGGCTTGTACACTAGGATTTTGCTTTAATAAAGCAGAGGCCATGTTATCACAAATTAAAGTAGCAGGGATATCTTCATATACAAGTTCATATGCAGTTAAACGAGAACCTTGGTTATAAGGTCTAGTTTCTGTACAGTAGGCATGCTCAAGTTTACCATTGGCATGTAAATCACGAATAATACCTAAAGCGGTACCCCAACCAGCAGTAGCAAGAGAACCAGTGTTACAATGAGTTAAAACACTAATATGATCCTTATCTTTAGCGTTTTCCAAGATGAATTCGGCACCAAATTTACCAATGTTCTTGTTATCTTTAACATCATCTACCAACATTTGTTCAGCAGCCTCGAGATAAGCATTGACAACAGTCATAGGATCATTTGCGTCCTTTGCAGTAGATTGAATTAAAGCCCAAAGCTTTCCAGCTGCATCGAATAAGTTGACAGCAGTAGGACGAGAAGTCTTGAGATATTCAAGGGACTCAAACAAAAATTTAACAACTTGGTCAACAGTTTCGAATTCTTTATTTTCAGCACGAGCGTTTACTTCAACAGCTAAAGATAAAGCAGCAACAATAGCAATAGCGGGAGCACCACGCGTCTTCATGGTCTTGATGGCAGCATGACCATTTTGAACGTTTAAAACAGTTTCGAAAATAGTCTCATGAGGTAATACAAGTTGGTTCAAGATACTGAGGTTCCCCCTAGTGTATTTAATAGCTTCAAGAGTTTTGGCTGCTACAAAAAAAAAGGTGTGTTAGCTTGGTTGACATGTGCTTTTTTCAAAAAGGGCGCTTACTCATTGTTGCAAGGATAAAAAAGAAAAAAAGAGGTAACTATAGCAAGATATTTCGTCATGACCACTGTAGATCATTTTGGCTCATTGGATAATCTTTCAGTCACAGAATATTTTTTTTTTCTGTGACCGGTTGTATAAAAAGGATTTTCTTGTTTTGAAAAGGGGTGAGTTTTCACACACTTTCTTTTTTGTTGTTTTTTAATTGCAAAAAAAAAGAAGACATTATGGATATTCATAACATTGACGAATATCTTGATTTACAAGATCAACACCAAATGAACTTACTATCAACAGAGGAAATAGTTCAACCTGAACAAGAGGAAGCAGAATGGCATGCCGCAGCTAGTTCACTCGATACGATGATAGACCCTGCTAACCCTTATTTATTTAACGAGAATAACAATAATAATACAGATTGGGGTTTGTTACAAAATGGACTTGTTGATTTACAAGGAATTAATTTAACTCAAATTATTGGAAATGGTGGTATTTTAGTTTCTAACCAAGATAATTTTATTACACCCGATTCTTTATTCAAACAACCACCTATTGTGGAAGAAAAACGTGTTACGCGTTCAAGAGCAAGTTCAACACCAAAAGTTGCCAATACAACTCCAAAAAAGAAGAAGAAAACTACCAAGAAGTTATATTGTATCTGTCAACAACCTTATAATGGGAAACCCATGGTACAGTGTGATAGCTGTGAAGATTGGTAAGCGCCTATTTTATCTCAATTTTTAAAAAAATAACTTATCATTTTCATTTATCAGGTTTCATTGTACTTGCGTTGATTTTGACCCGGATGACCAAGAAGGAGAGGATATTGATTGGGTTTGTAAAAAGTGTCTTGAAGGTAAGTCTTTTTTATTTTTTATTTTATTTTATACACACACACTCGCGCGTACACACACACACACACACACACACACACACACACACATACACACATACACACATACACGCACACGCACACGCACACACACAAATATATAATATACGCGTGTATATGTATATTATACTGCAAACAGAAAAAAAAACAAGAGAGAGGGTAAAAAGAATGATGTCAAATAAAAAGAGATGATTCCGTGTACCTTTTCTTAAGAACCATGTTTTTTTTTCCAACCCTATAACACAATTCTGCATAAAACGAATCACCTATTTGGTATACCTTTTTTTTTACATATGTTTTTTTTATTTTTATTTTTATTATAATAATATTATACACGTAGCAAAAATGGATCAACATAATGATACTTTTTTCTTATTCGTAACGGTACTTTTTCTTTTCTTTTCTTATTTTGACGTAACTTATGAATATTTATCCACGCGTTTTATTTTTTATACTTTTTTTCTTGACTCATGGCGACATGAGGCAAAAGGAAAGTAAAGTAAGACGTCGTGTTTTCTCCTCCCCCTTTTTACCTTCATTTATCTGTGTGTATTTTTCTCTTTTTCTTTCAGCGCGTGTGTCCGTATGTGCCTATTTTAATCAAAACAAGTTATTAACAAGATTTTTTTTGTAGCTAAGAAAGAAGAAGAATCTGAAAAGGAAGCTCCGCCTATTGCTCCGTCTATTGCTCCGTCTATTGCTCCGTCTATTGCTCCGTCTATTGCTCCGTCTATTACTCCACCTCAGCCCAAGGTCACCATCACTATTCCTGCACCTTCTTCTTCTACTCGTCAAACAAGAGGCTCCAGCCGAACTCAATCACAATGCCTTTACACTGGCTGTAATAATCGTACACGTGCCGATTCTTACTGTAGTGATGTATGTGCTCGTAAAAAGGATGAACAACCTGTAAAGGAAGAAAAAGCACCACGTAGTACACGTCTCTCTCGTATGCGTACTGCTTCCATGTCAGAAGCACCAAAAACAAGACGAGCAAGTACAAGCAAGAAAAGTTCACCTGAAAAGACTGTTCAAAAGGATGAAGACGAAAAAGTAAAGGAAGAAGATTTAAAAGAGGAAGAAAAAGTGGATTTAAAGGACGAAGAATATAACGTTGTAGAAAAGAAAGAGGACGAGGACGAGGAAGAAGAAGAAGAGGATGAGGAGGAAGAGACAGTAACGCGAGAAGGAACGGAAACACCCGATACACCCATGTCACCTAGTCAAATGACAGAGCAAGAAAATCCAGTACGTCGAAACGTTATTAAAAACATGTCATCAATATTAAAGATTATTATCGACTCTGCGTTACAAGAAAATCCTGATTTATTTGACTCTGAGCAAGAAAAGCCTTCAAGTGAAGAAAGGGCCGAAAAATTGGCGAGATCGATTGAGAATACAATGTTGGAACAATTAGGCGATATGGGTAAATCACAACACCGTCGTACTTGTGGTGAACCTTACAAGAGTAAATTTCGGTCATTATTGTATAACCTTAAAGATAAACAAAATAAGGTATTTCAAGTACGTGTGATTACGGGGGATTTAAGTCCCTTGGAACTTGTCAAAATGTCTTCGGAGGATATGGCAAACCCAGAGTTAAAGTCAATGTCAGAAGTGTTGCGTAAAACTGCACTTAAGAACTCAGTTATGAAATTGGATAATACACCAATTATTAAAAAGACGCATAAAGGAGACATTATTATGGTACCAAATAAAGATAATGATACCAATCAAAATATGTATTCTGAACAAGTAGAAAGTATTCATACTGACCATACAACTATACCTACGCCTTCTCCACCTGCTTCATTTTCTCCTAAAGTTGATGAAAGGACAATTACTAGTTTTAGTCCCAACAGTACAGGATCAAAGCTGGACCCCTTGGATGATATATTAGCCCGTATTGGTATTCCTGCTCATGATGATAATAATAAAAGAAACTCGTCAGATGCATCTGCTGCTGATCAATCTAAAAAGAGAAAAGTCACGTTAGATGTGGCCGAACTTTTAGGCGAGGAAGAAGAAACACCCTTTCAGGTAGAAGAGGTAGATACCAGTGAATTATTAGCTCAAGAACAAGAAAATAATAATAATGATCAAGAGGAAAAAGATGTAGAGATGGAAGAAATGCAAGAACCAGAAGAAGAAAAATTACCATTCATTTGGCAAGGACGGGTGAATATGCCGCAAGTAGCTGAATTTGAAGCATCAGCGCGTCAAATTGGTGGAAGAACGTTGTCGGAGGCAGAATGGGCCGAAGTTTTATCCCCAACCATGTGGATTGAAGGTCGTATTCCTGCTGAACGTGTAACAAGTTACGTAACGCAAAGCCAGTACTCTAACAGTCGAGAAATTGTTCTTTTAGAGATTGAACCAGATACAACAGACCAATTAAAGCCAAAAGAGATTCAGCTTACAAATGCAACGCAGTCTCAAACATTATTAAAGTACCTTGATTCACGTCAACGTTATGCAGTAGTTGGGCATAATAAGACTAAAGTAAAAGATTTTTATTTAATACCATTATATAAAGTACAACATATCCCGGATTGTCTTTATGTTGTTCGAGTAGAAGAAACTAAAAGAGAATGTGATTTATTCTTGGGCGTTTTAGTTCTTACCAAACAACAACCAGTGACTAAACCAATTATAACACCTGTTGTAACAAAACCCGTATATTCCACTCCCATGGCACAGCCTATGTACCTTTCAACACAGACTTATTCCAATTATCAACCTCAGCCTACACAACCGCCACCTCAGGAGTACAGCTATGGTTACCAACAACCTTCTTATGGCCGTCAATCATCTAACGGTAACCATAGTAATAATAATAATAATAATGGCAATCAAAGAAATCACTACTCTTATAATCAACGTAATCAAAATAATTCTTCACGTTATCGACCTTCCTACTAAAAAGAAAGTTCTATTTTAAAAATAAATATATTTTTTTTTATACTATTTTTGTAAAGATGTTTACGTTTGAATACAATTTAAAAGGTGTGTACACATCGGACATCATGTTTCAAATAGACCGTTACACACGTAAACAAGTGCAAAGCCTTTTCATACATAATATATATTTATACATTTAGGTAGATTGTTTAAAAGAAGAGTTATTTTTACAAGTACTTAGCGTACATGTGTTTGGTAATTAAAAAAATATTTTAATAAGATCGTCAGGAGCAATATTTATTTATTTTTGTACAGTGTTACAGGTGAGGTTCCCCTCCTATTGTCATTTGATAGGCTCTTTTATTTACCCTACTACAGAATTCAATGTTGAACAAGAATTCAAACTGATGGAGATCGGGAAAATTATGAACTTCTAGATCCTCCATCACCATGACAATACGACCCCCTCCTTTTTTTTTCTTATTAATTATTGTATTAACAAATTTCTTGGTAAAACGTAGGACAAAATAATTTTTCCCCCTTTCTAAACTAATAATTTACACCGTAAAACCATGTTAATCCCATATGAAAAAAAAAACCAAGCTTGTAACATGTAATCGTCATTATCAACGATGACGATAATTGAATACGAAAATCATGTTGAAGATGGTAATACAATAACGAACCTTGATTAAGAAAGTGAAAAAATTATTATTAAAAAAAAAATATAAATAACCCAGTTCGAAAATATAGGTTCCAGTCATAGTTCCCAGCCCAAAATAAGTACGTTGTCAACAAGACATTTTTTTTTTTTTTTGAAATACATAAAAGGGCAAATCACTTAATTTCCTTTTTCCTTTTTTTTTTTTTTTTCCTTTTTTTTTTTCTTTACTTTTTTTTCAAAAAAAAAAAATAATAGAAGAAAAAAATTCATGTATATACCCATTCAATATTATTTTATATAAAAACACACATTATGCTTCGTTCAACAGATAACCGTACCCATGGTAACAGCATCAGATTTAATAAGGAGGAGACATCCGTACTAATTTATACGTGTGTTACATAGGATTTTTTCCTTGGCTCCGAAAGAAAGAAAGTAGCTGGTCTCTTCGATCTTTTGCCAAAATGAACAGACATAATTCTGTATCTACTGTATCTTTACCTATGTCTATTATATCATCTACATTATCATCTAATTCTACTATTGAAGAACCAGAAAAAGAAGAAGAAATACAACCCCCTAGTTATGATGATAAATCACATCCTTGGACATTTCAATTACCAAAATCATTATCAAATAGAATTGTATTACCACGCGAAGAAGAAGGAAAAGAATTACTACCAGATTATGAATGTACAGTACAAAAAACTTTTTATTCAAAAGTAAAGTGTGAATTAAGTACGCCAACATTAAGAGCAAATAGTAGATCATGGCGGTAAATATAAATTATATGTACTGTACAAATAGAAATTAATCTTAAACAAAATAAAATAGATATTACTATATTCAATTATTTGGTACCAAGATTATGGCATTTACAAATAATCCAAACAAAAAAAAGTCAAAAAATATACAACCAGTTTGGACTCATTCAATGTACGGAGCAGAAGTCACGGTGGCATCAGACTATCTTAAAGAGCGTCATGTGTTACGTCTACGGATAGAAAATGGTCCTCAATATTTAATCACTATGCCAACTGAAAAAGATAGGAACGATTGGATTGCCTGTATAGAATCCGCAATCAATATTAGTTCAGATTTAGATGTTAGATCTATGCCTCAGTTTATTACTTTAATTAGTCGTAGACGCCGTCTAGATTTAAACGGTACTAGACAATTACCTGCTGCGGATCAAAGAGATACCCCATTACTGTAATAACCATAAACGCGTACTTTTAAACTATATTTATTTAATAAAAAAAAAGCGTACACACACATAAAAAAAATACAAGAATGTTAGGGAGAAAAGCTTATATGTTTCCGTTGGTCCCGCCTGTCCATCCGGTAGTTTTTTAATGCCCAACATTAAACATATCACGTGACGCAGTAAAAAATTTTGGCCTATGGCAAGTCTCCTTCTTTTTTTTTTCCTTTTCCCTTTCCCCTCCCTCTTTCTTTTTAATTTTACATATATCCACATACCTTTTTTTTATTCTTTTTTTTTAAAAAAAATTCACTCTTTTATTTGTGACCTTGTTGTTGTCATATTATTTTCGCGTTAAAAAGAAAAATAATAAAGTAAAAGGAAAAAAAAGAAAGTAACAAAAAAAAAAAAAAAGCATCGACATAAACACACACACACACACTCACACACGCATTTTTTTATTTTAAAATAAGAAAAAAAAAACACTTCTTTTTTCACTTTATTTTTTAATCTCTCTCACTCTCACTCTCTCCTTTTTTTATTTTTTCTTCTTTGGCCAATTCAATTTTTTTTTTCTCACTCCATTGGAAAAAGGAAAGAGTATATAAAGTTTATATATTAAAGAAAAAAAGATGAATTCACAAAATCCCAATCTACAAACACCTAATGGACCGCAACAACCTCAGCAACCACAGCAACAATTACCACAGCAGCAAGTTAATCTAGGTCATCCAAACGATGTTCCAAACGCTAATTGGAGAAACGAAGTTACTGTTCCTGATAGAACTCGTTTTGTGAGTCAACTGTAAGGACCTTTATACACAAACATATTATATATTTATACACTTTAAAAAAAACTTTTTTTTTTTTTTTTTTTTTTTTTTTTTTTTTACTTTTTTTACTTTTTTTTTTTATTATTATTACCCTTCTTTTCTTCAATTGATTTGCGCGTCTTTTTTTTTCTAACTTTTTTTTTATTGTATAGGAGCCTAGCCTTGAAGCACTTGTCTCCAAATACATCGGAAAATGAAACGTATAACGTAGCTAGTAATTTTGAAGCTGGTCTTTATCAACGCTGCACAAGCAAAGTAAGTCATATTTATTTTATTTTTGTATTGACTGCTTACATTTTTTTTTGTGTGTGTAGAATCAATATATATTGGCTTATGCTAAGAAATTTCAACATATAAGGGATCAAATCAATCAAAGTAATAGTCAGAATTTGGCTGCTGGTAATGTTATGAATCCTCTGGGAATACAGCAACCAATGTCTCCTTTGGTTGGACAAGCTTCTTCCCCTCAAATACAACAGCAGCAACAATTACAGCAGCAGCAGCAACAACAACGTAATTTTGCTTCACCTTTGAATCTGAACCAACAACAAGTTGTAATGAACGGTCAAAATCAGATGCGACCAAACTTTCATCAGCAAGCCATGTTGCAGGGTAGACCTCCTCAGCTACAACAACAACAGCAGCAGCAGCAACAACAGCAACAGCAACAACAAAACATACAACAGCAGCAACAACAGCAGCAGCAACAATCTCCTGCTCAACAACAGGCTCAAGCACAAATGTATGCTTATCAACGTTCTGCTGCCGCTGCTGCTATGGCTGTTTCTAATACACCAATGCAACAAGCCCAACAAAGACCGCCACAATCTGCTGCTCAAATCCCCATGAACTTGTTACAAAATATAAACGCGACCAATGCGGCCCAAGCGGGTTTAAATATTTCCCCACAACAATTTCAAATGTACTTTGCACGTCAAATGGCATTACAGCAACAACAACAGCAACAACAGTCCCAGTCTTCTCCACATATGCAAAATCATTTGTCTCCTCAACAACAACAGCAACAACAACAACAGAATTTTGCTAATCAAGGACAAATGACTCAACAACAATTGATGAATATGGGTATGGCTAAAGGTGGCAATAATTTTAGACCACAGTTCCAACCTAATGATACTGCTGCTACAAGTACAAGTACTCCTTCATTATCGTCGGCTGCTATTGTGACTAGCGTACCTACCGCTGGTAACTCGGTTTCGGGTGGATCTCCCATGCAACAAAATGCTGTGATTGGCAATTACCCCATGGGTAACAGTAATCCCGGAAACATTTCCGCTTCATCTACACCTGTTAGTATACCTGCTACTCTTTCTGCACAAGGTAATTTTAATAATATGGTAAGACCTCCTATCAGCCAAGAAGTGTTAATGCAAAGGCTTCAGCAGCAGCAGCAGCAGCAGCAGCAAGCTCAGCAAGCCCAACAGCAGCAACAACAGCAACAACAACAACAACAAGGTGGCCCAAGACCCCCTCAAACTCCGCAACAATTCGTACAACAGCAACAAGCTGTTCATGCACAACAGCAACAACAACAACAGCAAAGGCCTGTTATGAATCCTCAGTTACAACAACAACAAGCTGTTATGGGTGCGTTGAAACCATTAACGTTTCAACAACGAAATAATGCTGCTGGTATTGTAAGACAAATGGATGAAGGTATTCGACAAGGAAGAGGTAAGCTATATTTATTTATTTATTTTTAAAAAAAAAAGAAAAAAAAAAGAGGATAAAAACTAAACAAGTTACCTTTATACAAAATAGTTCGTGGTTCTATTATTGAGGATTTATCCGAACAGGATAAAAACGCTATACGGGAACAGATTATGTTGATGAAGAGCATGTACGATAAAATCGATAATTTATTACCTGTGTTTTTAGCCATGACCAATAACGTAGAAGCTACACGAAGACTGATATTGATGAAATATATGTTTGAAGATCAATTAAGTGCTTTACCTCAAAACAAGTTTATTATTAGTCTGGAAAATTTGCATAAACTCAAGGAACAATTTAATGGGTATTTTAATTGGGTACGTAATGCTGTGGGCCAACAACAACAGCAGCAGCAACAAATGAATGCCATGTCCGCCGCTGCTACAGGTGCCAACAACCAAAATTCGCCAATTCAACAGCAACAGATTGGGTTAGGGTTAATGCCAATGCATATGCAGCAACATATGGCTCAGCAAGGTATGCCAAATTACAATCAAATGGCTCCTCAGATGAATGCTGGTATGCCTATGAATCAATCGCATCAAGCCATGACATTGATGAGACAACAGCAAGCTCAGCATCACCAACAGCAGCAGCAGCAGTTACAGGCTCAACAGCAGGCTCAACAAGCTCAACAAGCTCAACAGCAAGCTCAGCAAGCCCAACAGGCTCATCAGGCTCAACAGCAGACTCAGCAACAAGTGCAGCAGCAAGCTCAGGTACAAGCACAGGAAACCCCTGTGACGTCTGTAAATCAACAAGGTACAAAATCAAATGAAAATACACCTACTATTAGCGCCGCCACACCCAATGCAGCCGCAACTCCTTCTGCCGCCACACCTTCCAATGGTATAAAGCGTAAAAGTCTTGATCTTAAACTTCCGGCTGGAAAGAAACAACGTGGTACAAGATCATCAGCTGCCTCTCAATCACCTACACTAAGTCGAAAGAACCAAAAGTTACTAGATAAAGAAAAGTCGGGCCCTACACCAGCTTCTGCTCCAGCATCTTCTACTTTGGTTCAACAAAAGACGCCTCAAAATACTACCGATATGCCCTCTGCTTCCAATAGCCCTGCTATGATGAACAGTTCTAATATTACGCAGTCTATCAATCAAGCACTTGCTACAGGACAAGGAAATATGGATAACAGCAGCAATGTTAATTTCGCATCTAATCATGCAGGTAACAATGGAGGTATTCCTGTAAAGGGAGGTATGCCTCTGAGTCAACACCAAGCTCAATCTCAAGCATTTTATATGGCTGCTGTTAGTAATGGTATTCCACCGCAAATTGTTAACTTGTTACCGCATAAAGCACTTCAATGCAATTGGTTATTACAACAGGCTGCACAAAACAAGATGATGTTGTCGTCTAATCAACAACAACAAATACAGTCCTTGTTAAATGAGCATATTGAGCAAGCCAAGCATCAATTGACGCATCAAGCTGAATCATCGCCAATGCATCAACATGATCAAAGCTCTCAACAGCAAGTTTCCAATACACCTGTTTCATCGCATATGTCTGCTACTGTGAATACTCAATCTCCTCGACCTAATGAGGCATATATCAAGAGTGAAGATAACCAACAGCAACAACAGCAACAGCTTTCTTTACAGCAGCAGCAACAGGCTCAACAGCAAATGCATCAGCAACAGATGCACCAACAACAACATATGCAGCAACAGATGCAACAACAAATGCTTCAACAACAGCAAATGCAACAGCATCATCAACAGCAGTTACAAGCTCAACAGCAGGCTCAACAGCAAGCTCATCAACAGGCTCAACAACAACAACAACAACAACAACAACAGCAACAAGCACAGCATCTTCATCATCAACAACAACAACAACAGCAACAACAACAACCAGATCAGATACCCGGAACACCAAATAGTACATCAAATATGATCGTTCACCCATCAATGACTACACTTCAAAGTAATAGTGGTAATAGTAGTAACAATGGTAATATGGTCGAAGATACGATGTCCAGTATGTATTTTCAAAATGGAGTGATTAAGGACATGTCAACGATGCTTGCGGGGAATGGATCGACGGGAGGAAATAACAGCAATAATAATATTCATAATACTAATAATAATAATAATAATTCACCACAAATTCATATGCAACCTTATCATACCTCACCGCAACAGCAAGTCGTTCGACCTCAATCACAACCACCTCAACAACAAGTGCCACCACCACCGCCCCCACCACCACCACCAAGTACAACACAACAACAAGAATTTGATGGATATTCATCTGCTTTAAAAGAAGGATATAAGGATGAAACATTTGGTACACCTGATCTTGGATTATTAAAACGAGAAACTGGGTTTATTAAACAAGAAGAAGATGCGGCTGAAATTCAATCCTCTTGGTACGATTCTTCTAATGGAGCTGATTTGGGTTTAGATGTGTTTGACTGGGATAATAACGACTTTGTGACCTTGGATGATAATGAAGTACCTACACAACCTTCAACTAGCTCTGAAAACAACAAAAAATCCACTGATGATAAAAAATTAATAGATGATAGTGGTAAACTCTGTGTAGTGAGTTTATAAAAACAAAAACAAATACACACACAAACTGAACAACAACAATAACAACAACAACAACAACAACAACAACAACAACAAAAAACGCACAGGGATAAAAGAAAAAAAAATTACACATAACCAGAGAAAAAAAAAATATATACATATATATATATTTACAACGCACACACACACACACACACACACACACACTTAAGGTGCGCACACACGTCTTTTATTTTATTTTTTCTCCTTTCGTTTATTAGTATTACCTATTTAGTAAAAAGAAATATATATATTTTAATTTTTTGAAAAACATACAAAAAAGAGGTTTTTGATATTTCGGAAAAGAAATCGGCTCGCATACATTTTTTTTGGTCATATGAAAACAATAGTTACTACTTTGAGTCATGGTACAAAAAAAAACATTGACGTATGTGCAACACACACTTAAACGTGGAATAGGTTTTTTTTTTTTTTTTTTTTTTTTTTTTTTTACTTTTGAACGCCTTTTTTCTTGTGCTCGATAATCCCAATTTCTTTCATCATGTCATTTCAAAAGTCACATGGAAACTTTTTTTTTCTTCTTAAAAGAAAAATATGTGTATCCTTTTCTTTTTTTATTTCTTCTTTCACTCGTTACTATGTCAACTATAGATTTAAGTAAGTTTTTTCTTTCTTTTTTTTATTGAGGGTGACGATGGATACTAAATTGTATTGGTTGCGCGTTAGGTAAGCCTAGATATCCTCAATCGTCTTATTGGGGTAGAATTAGACATTTTATCGACGTAACAGATCCCAGGTACGAGCCTACATAACGACCTTAGGTTTTTTCTTCTTCTAAATAATATATATAATAGAACTCTGTTTGTATCTTCCAAGGAACTCGAAAAATGTAAACAACTGTTACAAAATAAGAGTCAACATGACAAGATTGACCCTGAAAGACTTTGGAAAGCTAAAAAAGGTATTATTTTTTCTCACGATAAATATTTTAGGCTATTAAAAAAAAGTTTTTTTTTTTTTAGTGGTGGATTCTACCATTCATCCTGATACTGGAGAGGCTGTTTTCTTACCTTTTAGAATGTCTTGCTTTGTACCTACCAATATGATCTTGGTAGCTGGTATGTTATTACCTAATCCCAGTGTAAGTAAAATGAAAGGTATTAAAATGTATGATTTTTTAAAACTCAAAATGATTTATTTGTATTAGATTAAAAGCATATTATTTTGGCAATGGGCCAATCAAAGTGTCAATGTTGCATTTAATTCTGCTAATGCCAACAAGACAACGCCTATGAGTGTAAAAGAAACTGCAAGTAAGTTTTTATATAATGATGATAAATGCAATGGTTAATCAAAAAAAAAAAAAAAAAAAAAAAAAAAAAAAAACTTAGTTGCTTACGTATCTGCTGTTACAACATCTTGTGCTATTGCTGTTGGATTAAACCAATCTGTACCACGCCTTAAAGTATCACCTAATATAAAATCACTTTGTATGAAACTTGTACCATTTACAGCGGTAGCAGCAGCTGGTACAGTGAATGTATTTTTGATGCGAGGTAAAGAAGTACGTGACGGTATCAATGTATTTACAGAAGAAGGAGAACAAGCTGGTAAATCAAAGCAAGCAGGTCTGTCGGCTGTATCACAAGTAGCTATTTCACGTATCTTAACCAATGCGCCCGTTTTGATCTTACCACCCATTTTGTTGGGTAGACTTGAAAAGACAGATTTTGTAAAGGCTAGACCTAAGTTGGTTATTCCTTTAAACTTTGGTTTGATTGCATTGTGTTTGATGACTGCACTTCCTGCCGCCATTGCCGTGTTCCCTCAAATTGGAGAATTACAAACTGAGTCCATGGAAAAGGAGTTTCAAGATTTAAAGGATAGTCATGGAAAGCCTATCACCAAGTTGTATTTTAATAAGGGACTCTAAAAAACATTGTGTGACAATCAAAGCCATCTTGTGTTATCATTAATAATAATAAAAAATAGATCATCTTATTGTAGTGTGAGTATCATATATGTATAATAGAGTGACTCGGAACCTCTTATGCAAGTTGTCTATTTTAATAAGCGCACAAAGTCTTCTTTATTTGTTCGCGTGTGTGTGCACTCATTTTTTTTTTTTTTTTTGCCCTGTCAGTTTCAATATCCGAATGATTGTCCAAGTTCCACGTTTTAAAGGACCCCATTAATTTATGTATTTTTCACAAGGAAAGTCAAAAACTCTAAAAAAAAAATTTGTTTAAAAAACTTTTTTTTTTATTTTTATTTGTCTTTCTTTTTCTTTTGCCTCTACACACTCACTCACGCATAAAATAAAAATGTCAACTGAAAAGACTACAGCCAATAACGTCTGGGATACCAAGACTCAAACTTTCCACGGTGGTCAGGAACATCGTTTTATCAATAATTTTGTTGAGGATTTTAGTGTCACTACCAATTACCTCGGTACTCCCCGTAAAGCCCTTGAAGCTGCAAGAGAAGCCGTAAGTTAAATAACCAAGAAAAAAAGAATCAGGTCATTGACACTTTGCCAAAAAAAAATAGATGAGTGAGATTCACCATTACCCTGCTGCTAACCAAGAACCTGCAAAGACTCATTTGGCAGAATTCTTGTGGGGATCCAACTATGCTGAACAACACGGTCGTTTGTTGATGGGTAACGGAGCTTCCGAGTTGATTGATTTGGTTGTTAGAAAGGCTCTTTTAGCCGCTGCTGAAAGAGGTCAAAAGCAACCTACTTGGAAGGGTAGCCCATGGAACGTTCAAGTAAGTTAATAAATAGAAAAGAAAAGGGGGGGGGGGCAATAATAACGTATTTGTATTATAGTACAGAGAATATCAACGTAGTGCAGAGACAAACGGATTCAAGATTTTAGAACCTTCAAACCCCGAAAGAGCTGATATGATTTGTATTGTAAATCCTTGTAACCCTACTGGTGATTATTTCACTGTTGAACCATTAAAGGAATGGATTAAAGATAATGTTAAATCCGGCGGTTGTGTTATTGTTGGTAAGACTTGAAAAAAAAAAAATAGATTAAAAAATGTATTTTTATATAACAACAAAACGTATCTAGATGAGTCTATGCAACCTTGGCATTCTGCCGATTTCAGAGCTGATTCACTCATTTCTGAACATCAATATGCTAAAGATATGTGGACAAATGAAAATGTTTCGGTTCATGTGATGCACTCATGGACAAAAATTTGGTCTTGTACCGGTCTTCGTGTTGGGTCAGTTATTTGTCCTACTACCGAACATTGTGAGGCATTACGCAAGATTCAAGTACCTTGGTCTGTTAATGGACCTGCTTTAAAGTTTGTTGAAGAAGTTGTTAATGATATCGATTACTTGAATGAAACTTGGGAAAACACACCTAGATTAAGAGCTTATTTAATTGAACAATTATCTAGCCTCGAACAATCCAAAGAGTGGGAATATCATGGAAAGAAGTTCTTGAGTTGGGTATGGTTAGATATGAAGTGTGAAAAGGTTGCTGAAAAAGCTATTGAATTAGCTCGTGGTGCTGGTGTACCCGTTCGTAGTGGTAAACCCGGTTACAAATGTAACTCTTTTGTTAGAGTCGCTGTACGTAAAGAAAATGAAGTTCAAGTTCTTATTAATGCTTGGAAATCTTTGTAAAATAAATAAATAAACATTTGCATTATATACACACATATTTTCTAAAACTTTGGCAACATGTTTAATTTATTAATTTGAACAGACTATAATTATATTAGGGGGAGGGTCTGGTACTTTTTAAACCATGTTGCTGGCATGACGACGCGAAAGAATGAGAGTCTTTTTTATTTATTTATTTTCCCTCTAAAAAAGGATACAAAATAGTGTGGGTCAGGAGAAGGAATGATCTAGGGACTCATATTTCATTTTTTTTTTAATTGAGCTTTTTACCTTTAATATTAGGCAACGATTCTTTTTTCTTTTGTTTATATAAGACCGCCATTTTTTCTTCCATCTTTTTTTTTTTTTTTTTTTTTTTTTTTTTTTCCAAGTAAAAAAAATGCTATTTATTCGTATTTGGTCAATTATTATTTTTATTGTTATAAACAATATGTGGATGATTTCATCTGCACCTCTACAAAGTCGTGGAACACTAGGAGAAAGAATATTAAAAGGAGTGAAAGGCAAATTATTTTCAGGGTCGGGTACTTTTTATGAAGTAGGATCAGGGTCCTGTGGTGAAAGTGATTCAGATAGTGATTTAGTAGTAGCTGTCAATTTTGATCAAATGAAAAATGGTACAGTTTGAATTGATATACTTTTTGTAATACACTCTTAACAGAAAAAAAACAAATGTATAGGTGCAAATCCAAATAATAATCCTACATGTCAAAAAACAGTTTTTATTACGGGTGATATGGGTAGTACTTCGGCTCGGGTTGTCGACACATGTCCTTCTTGTCCAAAAGGTAAAAAAAAAAAAAAAAAAAAAAAAAAAAAAAAAAAAAAAATCCCCCGTTCTCATTTATGTTTCAATTAATAGGAGCACT